>QYAP01000336.1:0-57417 GCA_003988905.1 Hymenotorrendiella dingleyae
ACCTCGTATCCTCTCCTTAGACCTCTTCTCTACTACACAGAATATATTATCATCAAACCAGAACCACTCTACGAGTACTCATACCTGTGAAACCAACAACTACAATGCCCATGCTCCAAGGACGGATATTTGTTGACCATGCTGTCAATGATGGTTTTCAAGATACTGGGAAGTTATGCTGTGGGGGCGTCAAAACCACCAGGAGGGTTGGCCGAAGGAGATCACGCTCATATCAAAAGTGGCGACAATGAGAATCTTAAACGTATTGCAGCGCAGTCCATCCTCAACGAATTACATCGTGTACAAAGATTAGTGAACCAGCTGTCGCCCAGGCTCAAGGTACATGGAATGGGAGAAAGAAACAAGGGTGGAGGAATTCTGCAGACGGAAAAATCCACCGAGGACTCTCCATTTTCGTTACCCTCACAAGACTCAATGGCAAAGGCGCCTTTTTCAACTGAAGTTATGAACCGAATAGAGATAGATCTACGCAAGTGTCTTAGCAATGTTTCATCGAATATCATTTCGATGTTGCGACGAAGTTAGCAGACTTGAGCACCAAGAGCATGAGCGAGCGTTTTCATAGCATCGCCAGCACAATGGTTGAGCGGGGTACTTTCTTTTCTCCACTTGCATTTTTCAGGTCTCGCTACATCTAATAGCTCTCCCTCAGAGGCGTTGAAGAACAGTGGACCTTGGTTGAAATTTGGGTGTCCAATTCGGACAATGATGGTTCAGTCTCGGTACTGCAGTTTTGTTCAATAGAGAAATTTAAAGACGATCAAACAATTAGACTTTTGACCAAAAAGCTCCAGTTCTTGTTGCCACACCTTCAAACGAGGTTGCTGAACCCCACGACTCGCTTAGGTCGCGCCACTATCATTCGATCACTTCGGGCCAAAACGCTCTTGAATTAACTCATGCCGGGCAAATTAACTTAAGTCCGAGTATAAACAAAATAGGTCAATTGCTTTTTTGAACGATAATGGTTTTTGTCCAAAAAAATTGATTTGTCAAAACCCCTTTTGATTCTCGAATTACACAGTATTGTGCCAGGTTAAGAAAGATTGCATGCCAGAGGGTGCGCTTCTGAACTTTCTAGTATTTTCAAGTTTTTAGACCGACGCTGAATCCTTCGGTTTACCCCATGATCGGGACATTAAATCCTTCTGATGTCGGGTCGCTCCACGCATTAACCACTGTTTCGGCTTTTGGAAATGAGCGCCGATCGGCATGGCGGGCAGTTTCAGTAAAATGATCTCGAAAGAAATATCATCAGCTAGAAGGAGTCCATCATACCCGGCGTTTATATACTTAGGTAGATACATCTATAATCTGGAAACGGCTCAAATATTCCCGACCCCTCCGTTTGGAATACTACCTGACGTATTACTTTCAAGATACAATCATGGCAGCGACACAATTTTTGCAAGTACAATTATCACCCGACCATTTAGGATTGGCTCGTATCGATGTGAGCCCACCTGGCAGTATTGAAGCCGCCAACAAAATACTTCAAGCAAACCATGAAAAATACCACATGTATTTTCGGACAGTCGCCGGCCACAACCATATCCCACATTCGGTATTGAGCGTCTTAGCAATGGGAGGTGGTCCAAGCGAGCTGAAAAGAGCATTTAACGACGGCGAAGTGATTCAACGTCCCTTACCTCCCGTGGACCATCAACTTGTGAAGGAACTAAGCAAGACAGAGGTCTTCACGGCGACCATGCTTCAACTGGACCAATACACCAATTTTATATACTTTTTTGAGCAAGAAATTGCGCTCAAAGGATGGAAGGCAGTGGTACACGAGTACTGCTTTAGCCGCACTCCACTTGCAGAGACCATGCTCTCCCAGCTCTACGAAGGGTTATTTCACCCCATCATCCATCTCGGCTCCGGCATCGAATTCGAACAGAGTAGCATCGTCGCTGAGAGCTTAGCACACGCGGCTTCGCATGATCCAGGCGATATTGATGTCTTTTTTCAAAAGTGCGAGACTCTGGCATTCTCGGGTTCGGCGAAATCAAAGCCTCTCATCGAGCTATACCACCAAGTCCGAGCTAATGACAAGGCAAGTCTCCCTAACCCCGTTTCTATATATTTATTGCAACTAATCGAACATGTTTTGAAAACAAACGCTAACGTAAACTGTGTGCTTTTCAGACTCGTACGGCTGCGACTCTACCGCAAGGAGCATTCAGGGTTCGTGATGGAGTGTTGGCTACTGCGATGGAGGAAATAGTTGCTATAGCTGCTCAATTCCAAGTCTCACCCGATGACTTGGAACGTCGCACCGCCGAGATGATCAGCTGTGCTGCCTATTGTGCCGGCGCTGCTCAAAAGGCTGGCAAGATGCGCAAGATTGACTTTTTCGTCATGCACAACGTTACGTGCTCCATCGCTCTCAGCGTACTGGTGCAACAGCCATGGATCAGTATCGCAGACAAGATTCGCTTGGTAGAATGGAAGGGACGGTTGGATCTTGCTTGGTATGCAGCCTGTGCTGCGGCCGAGTTGCGAACAGAAGATATTGTTGAGTACACTCCAACACTCAGTAAAGATATGGACTGGCGTGGCCTCTACAAAGCGGTGAACCAGGAACACGATGATGGACATGTCGCTAAATTCATCCGGTCTTTGAAGAATGGCGAGGATGCCTCAAAATCCTTTGAACAGGGCGAATATGCAGCTTCATTCCCCACAAACGGCGACATGTGGTTCAAGATTGCGCAAATGGCTTACGATTCCACATCCGGTATAGATACATTCACTTCTGAAAGATCAGACAAATGGCTCTGGGGAGCTGGTTTTAACCCGATGTGGATGAGAATTCCTGATCTGAAGTAAGTAAGTTACATCTGGTACAGTGGCAGTATCAGCTAGCACTTAGCTGCCAGGAAATTGATACTGAGGAGGGCTCGGATGAGCGTCAAGGGGGGTTGATCACGACAGTCACGCGTATTGGACCAGTATATTGTGGGTGTATTAAGCTGTTTAGGCAATCCACACTACAGTGTCCAGAAATTCAAACTCATCTCTTCTACATGCGAACTCCGGTAGTGTGGCGGGGGCTGTCATGTGATTATTGGATCATGTGACCGTCCCCCTTTTCGATAAGCGGAGCGATTTAGAAACTTAGAAAAAACACCTACTTTTGACGATACAACACCACCCCTACCTTTTTGGAGATGTGACGAACGACTTTATGAGGTTTCTGAGTGGTTTGCTCTTTGTTTCTTGTTTCTGATCATCTTATTCCTGCTGCCCGTAGAGCACTAGGCCCGAAGAATTTGGGCGGTTTATCTTTTAGATCATAGATTGCAAAAAGCCTGAACTGCGAGATTGATAAAGATGAAATCCCAGCGTATTGACTCGAAAACTTCTCTTCACTTCTTAAGCTCTTAACTTCTTGATGTTGGTATTCCCGGATCCAATGTCGGGCACATGGTAATTTCTACCATGGTTATCCATGGTACCAACCATTTGGTACCAACCATGTTGAGGTCT
Source organism: Hymenotorrendiella dingleyae (assembly GCA_003988905.1). Taxonomy (NCBI): domain Eukaryota; kingdom Fungi; phylum Ascomycota; class Leotiomycetes; order Helotiales; family Helotiaceae; genus Hymenotorrendiella; species Hymenotorrendiella dingleyae. Next base: position 3,514 of record QYAP01000336.1, read on the forward strand.
AAATGGTATGGTACCAACCATTTAAGAAGCCGATGGTAATGGTATTTCCATCTAGTAGGTACCTAAGTACCTAAATCTATATATGATAAGTATTTAAGTATACAGACCGATTAAAAAGTGTAACTATTCCTAGTTCTCGGTTGAACTTTCATCCGAGCCTTCCCAATATAGTAACCCCGCTATATCCGGGTTTCCATGGTCGACCATGGTACCAACCATATTTAATGGTACCAACCATCCAATGTCCTAAATGGTGTGGTACCAACCATTAAGGGTCAATGGTAATACCATGGCGACCAATGCCCGACATTGCCCAGATCGGTTCGTGGGTTATTTATTGATGAATCAATGATCGTAACGACTCTTGCAATTAATTGTCTGCCACAAAAGCTAATCAAGTACACAAATATTTAACAATCCTTGAATCCGTCGACAACCTCTCCGTCTCTCACAAACTCTTCCACCCACCCGATAGTCATCCTGTACCACATGAATATAAACGCTGGAGTGATCATTCAATTCTAAACTCACATGCTCTTTTTAGTATCAGCAAAATTCTCATGGTCACCGGCGAGATGCTCCTTGTACCAGGGGTCCTCCTTCATACGCTTGTAATCGTCGACGCTCTCGAAAAACACTTGGCTGAAGCAGTCGAATTCGGCGAGATTGCACATCTGAGGGTCAAAAAGCTGGGCCATTTGAGCGCGTGCTGCGCTTTGGTTATGAATCTTTCGATGTTGATGAGCAGAGAACATGTATTTCGAAATGAAAGCTCACCTGCGTCCACCTCTTAACACCGTACTTGACCATGAGATCCTTTGTCATAGGCGCTGATACATTGACCATATGATTGCGGTAATCTTCTTCACTCATCCCAGGCTTACGAAAGCCACAGATGGTAAGGCAGAGATATTTGTTGTTGGGTGGGCTAGATTTCCCAGACACTTGAGGCTCGTTGAGATGCGACATGTTCGTATGGCTAAGCAGGCCACTCTTTATACTAAACCTATTGCCTGGATAAACCTCAAATCAAAAAAATCATGGCTTTTGAAAAGAGAAGAAGTGGCGAGAGCGAAAGGTATGTCCCAGCACGGCACAAAAGTGTCGTTGATAGACAGGCCGAGAGACCGCGGTCGAAATGAATGACCCGGGTTTTCGGTGTAGAAAACTATAACTTTCACTGATATCTTACCCTTTGAGTCTTCCAAAACAGCCATGGCTAAATCGATCCAGTCCAGTGAGCCTAAAAGCATGGTCCAGCATCCCAGGGAGGTGAGAGTCGGTTTACCAGCCACTGCCGTAATCACAGGCTCTTTTCTGACGGGTAAGTAAGGCATCTTTCTTTATGCAAACTTACGGGATATTGACCTGTTCTATTCAATTTAGGTGCTATGATAAGCCTTTCAACAGTCGTGGTTCCTGTAATCCTTGATACCAATACTGATTCTACCCACTTACTTCGACAATGGGTACGACTGTATCACTACGGACACATTCTCATGCCAGCCGTGTGCATCGGTACATTGGGTCTTTACGAATTCACCGCTTTTACCAAACGTGCCTCAGATTGCACGCATTGGTTTACCTACGCTGTTGCGGGTGTGTTGACGATAGTTATGGTTCCTTTCACCTGGGTTATGATGGAGCCTACCAATAACATCATTTTCGGGATGGAGGCGTCGGCGACGGCATTGGCATCGGTGGAAAGTTTGAAAGTGGTACAGGACCTCGTGGTGAAATGGGCATGGCTGCACGTTGCCCGCTCGCTGTTTCCCTTGGCCGGCGCGATCGTAGGTCTGAGGGGCGTTTTGTCGGAGCTCGGTCTATAGTAACAATCGGCCCACAAAGGTGGCGTGGGATTTCGGGAGATATGCAGATTCAATGCCCCGAAAGAAATGTCCCGAATGAAAACCAAGATGGGATGTTCAATATATTCCGCATCGCAAAATTCGAGTGAGATAATGAGAACGATGAAAATGAAATGAGGAAAACAATTTGAAAAAAGTTCTCGTTATCCAGGGACCAGTGCACGTGCCTCAGTAGCTGGCCGCATTGGTTGACGCAATTCAGGGGTAGCGACCATATGCAGTATTTACCAAGTTGTTGATATAGCGCACCACCACGAAGTTCACGAACCTCAACGACACATACTTAAGTAAATAAGTTTCATCGATTCAGGCAAACTTTACCCGTCACGCGTAACGCATTCCAAGCATGTGTGGCCCCCAGAGTTTTGGGGGGTGGTCGGTGCGCATGCTTTGTCAGCAGGACGGTCAGGACCCTCCCCCCTTTCTATGAAAACTCATGGCGCATCATGAGGTTGTCATGGATATATTAAAAAAATATGGTAGAGACTTATCTAACGCCATTATGTAAAAAATGCTAATCCCCACCGATCAATTCTCAAATTCGAATGCATGGTCAAAAAGCAAATCAAAGGTTGTTTGAATTCTCCGATTACTAAATTTATGGAACGATATAGGGTCAGCTTCTATGAGACTAAAATACAGGGAATACGACGTAGAGAATGCGTACAGATGAGGCTCTGCAGCCTTAGTTTTATAGTAGGTCTACAACGACCCGAAATCAGGTTCCGAGAGTTTCGAAACCTCATGCTATTTGCCACTCTTAACACGAGTAGGATTTCAGACATACCCCTTACAACAGCAACTCACTAGTATGTTAAAGAAAGCTCGCAAACTCGAGTCGCCATGCAATAGGATCGTCGTCAGAAAATTTAGAAGATAAGACAGGGAGCGTAATGAGTTGGAATAGCTTCATTTGATGATTTAGGTCGACGGTGATTCATAAGCGAATTAGTAAATCGTTCAAATACTACGTTGAAGCATGACAAGAAGAATCTTAGTCAAGCGCAATCCGAAAAAAGCAAAGGTGGCAAGTTGATGCTGCCTCTTGAACTTTAAAGTGTTTGGGGTGGTAACATGCAGTGTATTCGCTTAATACTCGTACCCCTGAAGTCCAGCACGGCCATCGCGTTTTACAAATTTTGGGCGGGGAGCGTCAATAAACTGCAATATCTTCATTGGTAACTGCCTATAGGAAAGCGCACGTCCACACAAGCAGCAAGGTCATTTAATTCTATAGTCCATCTACTGTAATTCAAACCCCTGCATTCACAAGCTCTATCGATGTTTTGGTTCCATCTTAAATCGCCTCAACGCTAAACCACTTCTTCTCTCCGCCCCTAGTCTCAAACGCCACTCTACCGTCCTCGGCCAGTTTCTTGAGAACCTCCTCCATGAATGGCTCTAATGCCTGTTCCTTCAGCTGCTCATCCATTCTCTCTCCATATATGACCGTCACGAGCTGCTTGATCGTTACGCTCCCAACTTTTCGTCGTCCAGCGGCCACTTCTTGGCGTTTAATTTCCGTCAACGCTTGTATAACTTGCTTCTCACGTCTCAGCTTCTGCGCTAGTTCGCCAGCTATCTTGGAAGGGAGATCATCGATTACAACGCCGTGAGCGGGGTACCCCCTCGTACAATTTTGTGATTGCATTTTGCGAAGGGAATCCATGTAGATGCTGAGTTCCTCGACAGCGCTTGTTCCGTGACCGAGAATGTTGTCTCCGGTGAACATGGCGTTTTCTTCCTCGAGGATAAAACACATATGGTCGTGGGAATGCCCGGGAGAATGGACTGCGCGAATGGTGGCACCTTCGACGCTGAACTTTTCGTTGTCTGCAATTGGCTGCTGACCTTTGCCAGGTGTGTTTTTATATATTCCCGTCGACAGCTCCGGATAAAGGCGGAGAAGGTCGGGAACACCGCCAGTGTGATCGCCGTGCCAGTGAGTAAGAAAGACGTGAGACAAGGCGATGGAAGAATCCGACAACGTTGAAGATATTATTTCTGCCCATTCAGGAATACCCTGGGCAGTATCAATGATGAGTCTTTTGGAGCCCGTTCCAACGATGTATGTGTTTGTTCCTTGTAGCGTGAACTAAAGGAAAGGTTAGCCGTTGGGTTGACCAAAGAATTTTGTGGTGGATTTTGTGAGATCCTGGGCTATTTCGTACCTTTCCTGCGTTTTGTCCCAATACACGCATTACCTGTGGCGTGAGTTGTTCCACATCCAGTATTTCCGGGAGGTGTGCTTGTTGTCCTTCAAGATAGTCCTCAAAGGCACATATATTGAGTGCTTTGTTGATTTGGCGGTAACCGCCCTTGTTTTTTGATTCAGTCATTGTCCAGAATTTCTTCAGCGCTGTCAAGTGTATGGAAATGAAGGACGCTGGTATTTTCGGCGCAAGTACAGTACCTAGTAGTAAGATCTCCGAGTAGCTAGCGAAACTACTCGGACTCGGGATTGGGCTTAAGGATCACCTATCGTGCGATGAGTTAATTCGGGGCTTTTCATCAACTCAACTGTTCGGACACGCAGCAAGGATTGGACAGGGCGTGTTGTAGGCGAAGGGATTATCGGCCTTACCTTTTAAAGAAATACAAGCGTATTAGAAGACAATCTGATTGGTCAACAGGAATAGACTCGCAGTGAGCGCTGCTGGTATCTATCGGTCTATTGCTCCCGCCCCCTTTAAATCCTGGTGCTTACCCGGACACTTGGAGTGATAGCTCCCATAGCCGCATCATCTTGAGTAATTGTCCGTTGACATTGGGCGATGTTATGCACATGAGATAAGCCTCTTGCACCGAGCACCGAAATCATCCAGGACACGAAATCCTACCAACTTGTCCCGCAGCTTTTGAGTGCTTTAAGTATACTTCAATATCATTGCCTGCTGCATTGAGGCCCAATATACAGCAACCACCTCTTCAATCCTCCAACTTGACTTGCATGGCTGGATCTTCTGATTAAATCGAAGTATCATCTCAGTCGTTTCAACATTCAGCGGCCCTCTCTCCGTCTCAAAAGTACAATGCCCACATATACGCCAACCACAGTCTCCGAAGGAGAATTCCCCAAGATGAAAGTAATATATTTCAGCAACGAATTTCCCCACGATGATCTACACGACCTACTTCGACGACTGCATATCCATAGCAAAGGCAGACAACACCATATCCTTGCAAGGTTCATAGACGAGGCCACATTGGCTATTCGCGAGGAAGTCCGCCTTTTGCCTATCACTTTGAAGGCGTTGATTCAACCATTCGATACAATATTCGACTTTGCCAATGACTCGGAGCTTCGCAGTGGCCCTTTGTGTGGTTCCATAGATGGAATTCTGCTCTGCGTGCTCGAGCTGGGAACTTTCATTGGGTAATCTATTTCCAAAAGTCAATCATGGCTACTCATTTTCTAATTCTTGCTACTAGACACATGGAGAACAGCCCCGGAAGCTTCGATTTCGATTCTTTAAGCACGAGTCACGCAGGTCTTGGCATTGGCCTTCTGGCCACTGCTGCTGTTTCGTTGGCTCCAGCTTTGTCAGACCTTCCTCTTGCTGGTGCTGAAGTAGTCCGACTAGCATTCCGCCTAGGAGTACTGGTGGATGATGTTTCACAAAACCTGCAGCCGCGTGATTTGACTAGTACAGGCACCCCCGATTCATGGGCCTATGTTCTACCAGATGTGGCAGCCGACGAGGTTCAGAGAGAGCTTGACGCAATACATGCTATCGAGGTCAGTTTTCTGGTGTTTTCGCAACTCAACCCAAATTAATCAGATAACAGAAAACGCCTGAGGCCAGTAAGGTCTTCTTAAGTGCAATCAGTCAAACTTCAGTCACCGTTAGCGGGCCCCCATCAAGATTAAAAAGCCTGTTTCGCCTATCAGACTTTTTCCGTGATCGAAAGTTCGTTTCTCTGCCTGTCTTCGGAGGTTTGTGTCACGTCAATCATATCTACAATGCAGAAAATGTGCGCACTGTGGTTAATACGAGTTCCATGGACCGCTTGAACGCCACCTTATCTCCACGAATACCCATTTTTTCAACAAATACGGGACTGCCGTTTCCTGCTAAGGGAGCAACAGAGTTATTCGAGTTGATTATTTCCGAGATTCTTACGCAAAGGATTCAATGGGACAAAGTGGTTCAGGGAATTATCCAGCGAACGAGCGATATTGCCGCCTCATCCTGCCAGGTGTTTATTTTCCGGATTTCTCTTCCTGTCCACGATTTAATGGCCGCGTTGAAATTCCAGCAATTTCCAACCGATACGGAGGACCTTATACCATGGATTGCGAAGACCGAGACCGAATCGGTATTGCCTCGAGGGACATCGCAGGCTAAAATCGCAATTGTAGGCATGTCGTGTAGAATGCCGGGAGGAGCGACAGATACCGAGAAATTCTGGCAGCTCTTGGAGGATGGCCTGGATGTACATAGGAAGATACCAGCGGATCGATTCGACGTGGACTCGCATCATGATCCTACAGGAAAGAGAATGAACACAAGTCATACCGTAAGTTCGACTCCAGAGACCTGCTAAAATGTCTTGCTTGGCTTTTCTTTTCCTTCACCCCCCTACCGGTAAACATGCTATTGGGATCGTGCTAACACTTATCGTCTAGGCTTACGGCTGTTTCATCGACGAACCTGGCCTATTCGACGCACCATTTTTCAACATGTCTCCCCGCGAGGCTCAACAGACAGATCCCATGCAGCGACTCGCATTAGTGACAGCCTACGAAGCTCTTGAAAGAGCTGGTTACGTTGCCAATCGAACTGCTGCAACCAACCTACACAGAGTTGGAACCTTTTACGGGCAGGCCAGCGACGACTATCGCGAAGTCAACACAGCTCAGGAAATCAGTACTTACTTCATCCCTGGTGGATGTCGTGCGTTCGGTCCAGGACGCATCAACTATTTCTTCAAATTCTCCGGCCCCAGTTTTAGTATCGATACGGCATGTTCGTCGAGTTTGGCTACTATACAAGTAAGTATTTTCTCATCCAAATTATCGGCAAGTCGCTACCGTGTTGATTGGTTGATTGGAATACGGGACTCTCCTTTTTTCCCGGTTTGTTCTTATTGTGCGAGACCTATAAGGGAGAATGAACGTTAAAATGGGAAGAAACGGGAGAAGCCTCTCCCATTCTAACCTCAATTCTCTCTGTCAATCTGGCACAATGAGGTCGAAAACGGTGTAGAAGGGGTGGGGTTATACCCAATTAATGCAACATACTGATTTCATCCAGGCTGCTTGTACCTCGCTATGGAATGGTGACACCGACACCGTAGTCGCTGGAGGAATGAATGTTCTAACGAACTCCGATGCCTTCGCTGGCCTAAGCCATGGCCACTTCCTTTCCAAAACGCCAAACGCATGCAAAACGTGGGATTGCGAGGCGGATGGATATTGCCGTGCCGACGGAATCGGGTCTATTGTGCTCAAGAGACTTGAAGACGCAGAAGCAGACAACGATAATATCCTGGGTGTGATCTTGGGTGCCGCGACAAACCACTCTGCCGAAGCCATATCGATTACTCATCCACACGCCGGCGCCCAGTCTTATCTGTCCAGAAAGGTGTTGGCAAGTGCTGGAATCGACCCGCTCGATGTTAGTTTTGTTGAGATGCACGGTACGGGAACGCAAGCAGGTGACTCTGTCGAGATTAAGTCTGTTAGCGATGTTTTTGCACCGCTTATCAAGCGTCGAAATACGAAGCAGCCGCTCTACATTGGTGCTGTTAAGGCCAACGTTGGCCACGGAGAAGCTGTGGCTGGAGTCACAGCTTTAATCAAAGTGTTGATGATGCTGCAAAAGAATACGATACCGCCACACGTGGGAATCAAGAACATCATTAATCCAGCCTTTCCAAAGGACTTGGATAAGCGCAACCTACGGATCCCGTACGAGAAACAGGCCTGGCCTCGCGTGCCTGGTCATAAACGCATTGCAGTCGTGAACAACTTTAGCGCTGCCGGTGGGAATACAAGCATTGCGCTCGAGGAAGGTCCTTTGAGAGAAGTGACTGAAGTCGACCCTCGCTCAACCCACATCGTCGCTGTATCGGCTAAAAGCAAGGTATCGCTCAGGGGAAACCTTGAGAAGCTTCTCGCTTATTTAGACGCCAACCCAGACCTTTCATTGTCGAATCTCTCGTACTCGACGACAGCTAGGAGATATCATCACAACCATCGGGTTGCTGTCTCTACCTCAGACGTTGCGCACTTGAAAAAACAACTCACTTCCTCTCTGCAAGCCGTCGACTCGCATAAGCCAATACCAACAACTGACCCACCTTCAATCGCATTCGCTTTCACTGGCCAAGGAGCTTCCCACAAATCGATGAACTTGGAGTTGTTTCATGACTCTGTTTATTTCAGATCTCAGATTCTGCACTTGGACTCCATCGGGCAAGGCCAAGGGTTCCCATCATTTGTGCCAGCCCTTGACGGAACCTACCCCAATGACTATGTTCATTCACCAGTGGTGACTCAACTAGCGCTTGTATGCACTGAGATGGCACTAGCAAAGTACTGGGCCTCTTTGGGAGTGAAGCCAGATGTCGTGATAGGACATAGCCTAGGCGAATATGCAGCATTTCATGTGGCTGGTATACTATCAGCAAGCGATACGATTTTCCTCGTGGGCCAAAGAGCTAGAATGCTTGAAAGAAAGTGTCAGATTGGTAGCCACAAAATGATGGCTGTGCGGGCCTCAGTTGACCAGATTGAGAAGGCCGCCGGCGATAATCCATACGAGATCGCCTGTATGAATGCTCCAAATCAAACCGTGCTGAGCGGACCAGTGGAAGAGATGGATGCCATATCGGTACCTCTGGAATCCGCTGGCTACAAATGCTTTGGCGTTGACGTCGCCTTTGCATTTCATTCAGGGCAGACAGATCCTATCCTTGATGAATTCGAGCAGGCTGCCAAGAGTGGCGTTCTTTTCCAGGCCCCCAACCTACCCGTCATATCACCTCTTCTCAGTAAGGTTATTTTCGACGACAAGACGGTCAACGCAAACTACCTCAGACGGGCTACCCGCGAGTCTGTCAACTTCCTTTCGGCACTAGAGGTAGCACAGAAGATATCAACTATAGACGAAACCACCGTCTGGGTGGAAATCGGACCTCATCCTGTCTGTGTGAGCTTTGTCAAGGCTTCTATTCCGCATTCCAATGTTGCTGTCCCGTCAATCCGAAGAGATGAGGATAATTGGGCGACGATTGCGCAGAGTCTTGGAGCTCTACATAACGCTGGCCTCGAGGTCAGTTGGAACGAATTCCATCGGCCATTTGAGGCAGCACTTCGCCTCTTGGACTTGCCAACATATGCTTGGAACGATAAGAATTATTGGCTTCAATACAATGGAGATTGGGCACTCACGAAAGGCAACACATTCTATAATGCCGAAAAGGGGCTTAGTGTCGCGAAGACGATTCCTCCCATACAGAGTCATGTTCCAAAAACATCGACGGTGCAGCAGATCATTGAGGAGGATTTCTCGGGACCGAGTGGAAAAGTTGTTATGCAGTCAGACCTCAGCCAGCCTGATTTCCGTGCTGCTGCTTATGGCCACCAGATGAATGGATGTGGTGTGGTGACATCGGTAAGTCCCCCCCCCCCCCCCCCCCCCCCCCCGAAATTCCAGGGAAAAGGGTTATCTTCGTTTCATTACTGACAGTTTTTTTCTGCGCAGTCAATCCACGCCGATATCGCGTTCACACTCGGGGAGTACATATACAAAAATCTCAAAGGTGCAAGCAAAACCATGTCAATGAACATCACCAAGCTCGAGGTCATCAAAGGCTTGGTCGCTCAGAAATCCAGTGAGATACCGCAGCTCATCCAGGTCTCCGCTGTAACACCTGATATCGACACAGGCCTTGTGTATCTGTCATGGCAAAATGTATACGCTGATGGAACGGTTGAGCCCTTCGCAAGTGCAGACTTGATCTACGGCTCTACCACGGAGTGGCTCTCCTCCTGGACTCCTATTACGCACCTTATTCAGGGCCGTATTTCCGCCCTCGAAAGCCTAGCTGCTGAAGGCAAGGCAAATCGTTTCTCCCATAATATGGCGTACCAGCTTTTTGCCAACAACCTTGTGGATTACGGCGCCAAGTACCGAGGGATGCAATCGGTTGTCTTGCATGACTTCGAAGCTTTTGCAGATGTTACCCTGTCTACAGAGAAGGGTGGAACTTGGACCGTCCCTCCATATTTTATCGATAGTGTCTGTCACCTGGCTGGATTCGTGATGAATGTATCCGACGCGGTAGACACCAAAGCAAATTTCTGTGTTACCCCTGGCTGGGAGAGCATGCGTTTTGCTGCCCCTCTCGTGGCTGGAGCCAAGTACCGTTCCTATGTCAAGATGATCCCTTCTCCAGAAGACCCGACGGTTTACTTGGGAGATGTCTATATCCTCCAGAACGACTCCATAATTGGCATGGTTGGAGCCATCAAGTTTCGGAGATATCCACGACTCCTGTTGAATCGCTTTTTCTCAGCACCGGATCCTAACAGCACAAGTAGCCACCACGCTGTTACAGCTCCACCAACAGCAAAGCCAGTGGCTTCTCCAGCACCTATGCCGGCCCCTGCTTCGAATCCAGCCGCCACAATTGTAGCAAAGACCCCAAGCCCCCAAGCTCTTCCCCTTACGAACGGAGATTCCCTCAAGGTAGTCGCTGCCGAGCCAGCGACGGACTCCACTGCCGCCAAAGCGATTCGGCTAATTGCTAGCGAAGCAGCACTCGAGCTTGCGGATCTCGAAGACGAAGCAAGCTTCGCTAGCTTGGGAGTTGATTCGCTCATGAGTCTTGTTATTGCCGAGAAATTCCGCGAAGAACTTGGTGTTACGGTGGGTGGTAGTTTGTTCTTGGAGTATCCAACCGTCGGCGACCTGAGAAGCTGGCTCCTGGAATATTACAGTTAGATTGAATAGGCAAGGGGAAGATATAGGGTTCAGATTGAGATTGCGATTTCTGGTGGAGTCTTTTCCATTTTCTTTCCATTGTTTCGGGGTTCCAACTTAGAATGCTAGGCAAGACCGTGCTGAAATCAATGTTTTTTCTTGCTTTGGATAAGATTTGTGACAATTTTGTTTGCGCAAATTCATGCTATGCCGCGGATAACTTGATCCTTTCAAGCTTCAAATCTCCATGTCGCGTGGTGAACTTGCATTGAACCAGAGACGCACTAGCAGTCACTGGCAGAGCACATCTCAGTGTCTACCCATTGGCAAGAGTAGATATTAAACGGACGAGAGACGAGAGCCCCGAGCTCAGATCAGTTGTATAAGTGAGCGCAGTCGATTAGGCCTACAGTCGATGTGCATGATGATGTGAATGGTATTCATGCTCGTAGTACCGGTACGTACATTTGATTTCCCCTCACGTGACCGTCGAAGTCAAGGATGTTTTTAAAAGTCGGGATGGACTTCTGATATTTGTTGTATGAATCTCTTGCTCTGCTGTGATGCATTGAAGTCGCCGATGGAGATGTTTTTTTCAGAGTTGCCGAGTAAAGCGGGTCCTCAACGCGGGAGTGTTGTGGCCTCAGGCATGATTGCATGACTGTATTAATAACCACGTGGCCAACGTCTTCGTCGTCCTCAAAGACCCCCCAAAGCAACACTGCACGAAAACCACCTTGTCCGGCCCGAATGTCAGAAACCAATCTTCAACGACTACAAATCCCACATTAATTGCTTTGGGACGGGCAACGATGGAACAACAGACGCCTTTACCTCCTGGCACTCCCGCCCCGTATGGCCAGTCGTGCGCCAACTGCTCCCAGAGTAAAGCAAAATGTATAAATCGGCCTGGTGGGCCCTGTGATAGGTCAGGAAGCTCTTTTTTCATTGTGAGGAATAAATTTGGCGATATAAATTTGCTAATTTCGTCAGATGCCATCGAATAAAAAAAGAATGTCGCCCAGCAAAGACGATTCGGCGTCGCAATGCCAGGAAGCCCGTCGCATCTAAGACAGAAAGACTGGAAGAAAAGTTAGATGATCTAGTATCACTAATTAAAGCTGGAGTACACTCTAGTGTGCCTATTTACTCTCCCAAAGCGGCAGTTGATACTCCCGCTTTCAGTCAAACGGATGGTGGCTCGGTGTCGAGCAGCTCGAATGGCTACCATCGAAATGCACTGGTCTTGACCCCAGCGACTACCGGCTCCGCGAGCTCTCCAGATCGCCTCCTGTCAACTAATTTCTTGGAAGAAGGCGATCCTTCACCCTTGGAAGCAGAAGAATATCTCAGAAATTTTCAAACCTTCAAATCACAATACTTCCCATTTATACATCTTCAATCCAATACGACTGCAAGTCAACTACATCAAGAGCGGCCATTTTTATGGGTTTGTATCATGGCGGTAGGCTCAAAGTCAACCCACCAGCAGCAGGTCTTAGGTAGCAGAATTAAACAAACAATAGCGCAGGAGATGGTCGTGCAGTCTTCAAAGAATATTGATCTCCTACTAGGACTTCTGGCATTCATTGGTTGGTATGGATTTTGTCATTTTCATTTTCAATTTCTATATAAAATGCAAACACATCACTAATAGGTTTTTTTTTAGGGCGAGTTACCAAGCTCATAGCAAGCCGTTTCTCTCTGTATTTACTCCGCTTGCGACGTCTCTGGTGTATGATCTTGGTCTCAATAGGGCTGTCCCTAAAGACCCTCAGAACATGCCTTGTCTATTGGCCAAATCAAGGTCTACCTCACCAAGAACGATGGAAGAGCGAAGGGCCGTGCTTGGTTGCTTTCTCATTACATCGGTGTATGTCCAGTACACGATTTAGCTCTGACCTGAACGCTAATCACTCTCAGAATATCGTCGTTTCTGCAGAAGGTTACGGCGCTACCTTGGACGTCGCACATGGAAGAATGCCTTCAAATATTGCATGACAAAAGCGAATGCCTTAACGATGACATTTTAGTACAGCAAGTACGATTACAACTGATTATCGAGAAAACGGCATCACACATGTCACATGATTCTACGGTGGATGCTACAGGCTCTAGAGTACCTAAAACTCAATATCTCGATAGTCTCTGGTCGGAGCTGCAGACTATTAGATCTGATCTACTCGCCACACCACAAATCCCTAGTAAGTTTCAAGGCAGCAGAGTCATAATACCCACTCACGTTACTACAGCGTTCGTATTTCTACACCTGTACACTGCCCAGCTGGAAACTACGCTACCGATGTTTCTTCACGTCAAACAATTACTGTCGCAGCAGCGTCAATCTCTCACTTCAGCCGTTGACTCGATCAAGTCCTGGTTTGATGCTTTCTTTACTTTTACGCCCGAGACCTACGCTGGATTTCCATTCACGATATTTTCTCAGCTGATTCGTTGTTTAATGACACTTTATCGACTTGTAACTCTCGATAATCCAACCATGGATGAGAAAATTACCATGAAAACTGTTGATCCACTGGCCATCTTGGACCGTGTCATTACTAATATGGAGAACGTAGGCATTCTTGCTGGATTGGATAACAGTGGAAGTCCCGAAGGAGATGTGTTCTCTCTAGCTGCGCAGATGTTTCGGTCTCTTCGACCAGGTTGGGAGGCAAGACTCAATACAGATGAAGCCGTGGACTCAAATATTACCTCTCTACAGCCTAGCCACGATATTTTCCTGCCAGACTCCCTTGGACTGGATTTTTACGAAAATGACTGGCTGACCGGCCTCCCGTGGGACTTTGGATTTCGAGGCGGTATGGAACAATAGCTTAATCCAAACTTGGCAAGGTCACAAAGAACTACGCATGTACAGCGCAACGTGATTACATAAGCGATTCTACATCGCTAAAATAAATCCTTAGGAGGCATATGGATTTCTCCGACATTCACGTGCGTTTGGTGTCGGAAAGATGCTTGGAAATCAGCTTTGAAATACAAGCAACTACTAGGTACCGCGTCAAACAGATCTGCATTATGCATATGTATGATTGCGTGCAATTGTAATTGCGACATGGCAATCTTTTGAGGGTTGTGGTTGGCTGATCGGGTTTCGGGTTTGATTTTTTTCAAATCCGAATCCCGCCGTCGCGCCCGCCATGAACCCCGATATCAACGTTTTTGTTAACTAATAAATGTCCGACAAGCTTCACGACGAAAGCCACTTGAACTACGATTGTTCAGCTTATGTGCCAAGTTGAAGACTGGCGATTATTTGTTCTTGAATCTTGCAGCTTCCTGGCGTCACTAGTACAAAATGGCATCAACAGCGACCCAGCCTCCAGGGCTGGAGACAGAATCAGAAAAAAGAGACCTGGATTTATCTTCATCCCCAACTGAGTCCAAACTAGAACCAGAGTCTCAACAAATCGCCGAGCCTGTACAGCCCACACCTCCCGCTGCCCCAGAACAGCAATGGATTTCTGGCGTGAAGCTTTACAACATCACAGCCGCCCTCACTCTTGTCTGTTTTCTGGTGCTCCTTGATACCTCAATCATTGTCACAGTATGTATCAAAATTTTTAATCAATCTGCGTCACTAAAACCTCATTATAGGCAATTCCTCGAATCACAAGCGATTTCCACTCCCTTACTGACGTTGGCTGGTATGGAGGGGCCTATCAGCTTGCAGCGTATGTTCAATTGTCAAATCGCCGGGTCTATTGCTAACAATGTCACAGCGCGACTCTAGTACCGCTGACTGGAAAGATATTCATGAATTTCAGTTCTAAGGTTAGCTACACCTACTACTTATGATTTTGTACAGAATAAACCATTAAACAATAATGCGCAGTGGGCTTTCCTAGCATTTTTCGGCGTCTTTCAACTAGGCTCTTTGATATGCGGTGTTGCGACATCTTCGAAGATGCTAATTGTCGGGCGAGCAATTGCCGGACTGGGATCCTCGGGTCTCTACAATGGAACGTTCATCATCATAGCTGCATGCGTGCCTATGCCAAAAAGGCCAAGTATGTTTTCATTGCATGCTCCGGCTTGGTTTGATAATTTGCTGATTTTTTAGGCCTCATTGGAATGATTATGGGAATTTCCAATCTTGGTCTTGTTTCTGGCCCCCTTGTAGGAGGGGCATTAACTCAGTATACTACCTGGAGATGGTGTAGGTCAAGCAGGCCCCCCTATTTGTTCGGTTTACTAATTGGTATTTGTTTGCAGGTTTTTACATAAATCTTCCCATCGGTGGTCTAGTTGCAGCAATGCTCTTTTTCACCAACGTTCCCGACCAGGCCCCAAAACCAAGTCCTATGTCAGTGATTCGCACAATCCATACGAAACTCGATCTCATCGGCTTCGCACTCTTCGCCCCCTCTGCCATTATGGTATTACTCGCTCTTCAATGGGGTGGCTCAAAATTTGCTTGGGATAGTGCGCAAACTATCGGGCTTTTCGTCGGCGGTGGAGTCAACTTCATCGTATTTTTGGCTTGGGAATACCATAAGGGGAACGCAGCTATGATTCCATTTTCGATGCTAAAGCAGCAGACTATTTGGGCATGCAGCTTGGTGTTTGGGTTCTTCATGGCTCAGCTATTTATGGCTTCCTACTACCTGCCAATCTATTTCCAAGGTGTTAAGGGTGCAGGTCCAACTTTGAGTGGTGTATATCTCCTACCGGGTATCTTAGGACAGCTTTTCGCTTCTGTCATCACCGGACAGCTAGGCAAGTTGGACCAAAGTTTTTGTTGCAACAGAATGATGTACTGACCGACCTCTAGTTCAAAGATTGGGTTATTATCTTCCCTTCTTTGTTGTCAGTTCCATCTTTGGTGCCGTAGCTGCTGGTTTACTATCAACATTGGACCCTGGAACATCGGTTGGAAAATGGATTGGCTACCAGATCATCCTCGGAACTGGTCGTGGAATTGGCTTGCAAATTGTAAGACTCACCCCCGCATCTAAACTGATACTTCTCACTTTGTTCTTTTATCTAACATTATCTCAGCCGCTCATCGCAGTTCAAAACAACCTTCCACCCATGCAAATAGGGATTGCTATGGCCCTTGTCATGTTCAGTCAAAATTTTATGGGTGCCCTATTCCTTACTTTCGCCGACACCATATTCACCAATAGTCTCAAGACACTAATCCCCGAATATGCGCCTTCTGTCGATCCACAAACCGTCATCAATGCAGGTGCGACAGGATTCCGATCGCTCATTAGTGGGAGTGACTTGGCTGGTGTGTTGGTAGCGTATTCGAAGAGTGTCGATCGCGTTTTTTACTTGACGACTGGTTGCGCGGGAGTCTGTTTTGCATTTGGTTGGTTCCTTGGTTGGAAGGATATCAGGCAGAAGAAGCCTGTTTCCAAAGCTTAGACTCTCGCTTGGTGAGCTATGATAGAATTTCGGTGAGATTGAGTTTTTGGAGAGTTGCTGTGGCAAGGACTGTCAACGGCATCTCGCTCTTGTATTATTAGGCGGGGGACTTGGCAGAAAAGGGACTAAGAAAAGAGATTGGCCAACGAAATAATAATGCATCCTCCCTTTCCATGCCTTTAGAAATATGATTACAGTATGCCAAAACGAGAGACCCAGGCCATAGCCTTCAATAGCTCATACAGTACATTCTTTCTGCATAGGCACCTAGGTAGGCATTGCCAAAAAGCGCAAAATCGAGTTGAACTAAGCTAATATCTACGAGAGACGCAGATATTCATTCATTCAAGCGACGTATGAAGTCAAGCGGAACTATCAAATGAGCGACGAATCAATAATTCGATATGAAGAATCATTGAAGATACCTTGACCGGGAGCAAGCCAAGACCCAAAAAGAAACGGACAGACCCTGATCGATCACCCGAGCTAGTTAAGCCATATTCGAAATCACAGTTGACTAATGCGGCTCACAATTATGTTTTCGGATTGGTTATGACCTTTTCCGACCCATGTAAATCGGGCAATTTCCAAATGGGCTGCTTTTCTACCGAGCTCCTCCCCGAGATCTTCGCCTGCGGTCCAATTTTCGGCATCCAACCCTTGAAGCGTTTTGTTCGCTTGACAGGATTGATAATACGGAGTTGAGGAATGCTTCACTTTGACCTTCCTATGATGTCTTCGGAGGATTGTAGGTAGGCTGCTTTTATTGGAGAAGACGGGGTGTTTAAGTCCGGCATGGTCTTACCTACGTCCTTCCTGGAGGGCTTACTCAAGAAGAGAGTAGGAATATGACAAAACTATGTAAGAAAGCTTTTGCATAGGAACTTTCTCACCACGCATTACGCAAAAGACTTACCAAAACCATCGCAATGGCCGTACAAACACCCCTCATCCTCTCCATTCTCGCTATCACACTACCTTTCATTCTCTACCGCGCAACTCGCTTCATCCTCTCTACACTGCGTCCCGAAAACTTCCCACCAGGTCCTCCCTCCATCATTGGCTTTGGCAACCTCTTTCAGATTCCCCATCTCTCAAATTTCCTAACGCTCCATCGTTGGGCCAAAGAATACGGCCCCATTGTTGGACTCAAATTAGGTCCCGTGAACGTCGTGTTGCTCAACGATGCATCCCTGATTTACGAGCTGATTGTCAAGCGTGCATCTTCTGTGGCGGCAAGGCCGCCTATGTATATTACGCAACAGCATGTACTTCCAGATACTTGGCATGTGTATAGTCTTTTCATGCATCATGATTATAGTAACCGTCTGAGGTCCATCACGAAGCAGTTTCTGGGCGGTACGGGACTTGTCAACTTGGCACCGATGCAGAAGGCGGCGGGGACAAAGTTGGTTCACCAGTTGCTTGAGAAGGGGGATGATTGGATGCAACATGTTGGGGAATGGTAAGTTGTGCGGCTTTCATTATTTTCGGAAGTTCTTTGTATTATTTCGCTACTCCTGTGGTCGATAAAGTGGGCATCATATTTTCCCTACCCGTGTGCTAATGATTTTTGAATGAATAGGGGCCTATCGACACCAGTGGCGATGCTCACAGGCTCACCTATACAAGAACTCGGCTACCAATGAATACAAGACTACAACAACTCGCAAACCCTGATGACCGAGCTTTTCGATCCAGCCACGGCACCGCCCGTGGATCTTTTTCCTATCCTCCGTTGGGTCCCTTCGATGTTTGCAGCATGGAAACGCAAAGCACCTATTGCCCGCAATGTCTTGCTTAATGCTTACGACGCCTTAATCGCCCAGGGGAAGAAGGAACGCCCCGGTTCCTTTCCAGCTCTCATCCCGAAGCTTTTCAGGAAGAGTGCGGAGACTGAATCGGGTCGGGCTGAGGTGGCTCTTTCTGATAAGGAGATTAGTGTTATGATGGGGGGTATGCTGTATGTATAATTCCTTGCAAGTACTTTTATTTCTCTCCATCTAGCTTTACAGCTTCCCATATATCACAAGTGGAAGATACAATTTTGAAGTACCAACAGAATGGTCTTCTGTGATGTTCAATTTCCCCACGTTTAAGTGTAAAAGGAATACTAAAACCTCCTCCTCCAGCGACGCCTCCGTAGGCTCCACGATCATGAGTTTCCAAACAATTCTCCTCGCACTCGCCTCGCATCCCACAGTCCAAGCCCTAGCCCAAGCCGAAATAGACACCGTCTTCGGCAGCGAAACAACTCTCCCCGGAAAAATCGACCTCGAAAAACTCCCATACCTAAACGCCTGCATGACCGAAGCACTCCGCTGGCGACCCCTAGGAGCCTACCCCATCGGTCCCTTCGGCCTTCCCCGCGAAACCGTCTGCGACGAAGAACTCCTCGACTACACCATCCCCAAAGGCACAACCGTACTCCTCAACCAATGGACCTTAGCCCACGATCCCGAATTCTACGATGAACCACACCTATATAAACCCGAACGCTTTATACACGATCCCGTTGGAGCCAAGGAAGGAGTTTCTCAAGTCGGAAGGAAAGCGGTGTATACATTTGGTGCTGGAAGAAGGGAATGTCCCGGCAAGGAGTTCTTCTTTCAGAATGTTAGGATTGCGTTTGCGCAGATTTTGTGGGCGTGTGATATTAAGCCTGCGGAGGGCGAGATTTTGGATGTGGATTCTGAGACGGGGTTTTCGCCGAGTGTGGTGCTTACGCCGAAGCCGTTTAGGGTGAAGTTTGTGCCGAGGAGGGATGATGTGGGGAGTGTGATTGCGGAGGAGAAGAGGAAGGCGGATGCGATGTTGAGTGAGATTATTGGGTGATGATGCTTTGAAGTGGTGGAGATCAGTCTGGGAGATTCCTCGGTAGTTGGAGTCTATTCGAGCACCCATGAGAACATATCTTCATAGATAACTATATTCGGCTCTAAGCCAAATGAATACGACTTTGTTTTCGAAAGACTCGCGTTCAATTTACCCTTCATTCTCTCAAAGATTTTAGGAGATCAAGGATGATTCTGAATAAAGATTCAACAATATGCCAAGATGATTGTGTCGCTAATAAACCGTTGCTTTTTACATTGCACAAGGATTACCGGCATAGAACACCGCCATTGAAAATTATCGGTATGTTTTTCTCTCCCCCCCCCCCCGCCCCTGATTTTTGCCGAGAACGTCAAAGGGGAGATCTGCTTTTTTCGGTAGGCAAAACCGGGTCTTGGCGAAATCGCTATGAACCGAAACCCCGGTGGTGTGCGCTCCAAGTGCTTTTTCCTAGACTAATCTAGCATTTCCGAAATTATTGAGTTGAGAGCAATACGATCCAAACTGCTTCAGTAATACCGGTAGATCACTTTCAAAACTTGACTGTACCACTGTCTCACTACCCGTGGTAAAAGCACCGAGAGGAATAAAATCGCATATAAAGTCATTGAAGAGCATTTTCAAGACCATTTCATATACGCAATATTCTAGAGCTGTCATTCTCGTTACTACTTCGATTCCCTCTCCACCTTGCGATAAACTTTGCGAGCGAGGCCATTTTAAGATCGACGGCTTGTTGCAATCGCATTAATTCCATTCGTACCCTTCACCCCAATGACAAACTGGTCGCTGGCCCACTCCACATCTTCAGGCCCCGTTCCGCCTGTAAATTCAATATCAAATTGAGACACAAGCATGGCGATCGTAAGATACAACTCTGCCCACGCAAGATGCATTCCCAAACACATCCGAGTACCCCTCGAGAACGGTGCAAAATGCTTTTCTAACCACCTTCGGTCTGCTTCATCTCCCTCGAGCCATCGGTCGGGCCTGAATTTCTCGGGTTCCGGAAAGATGGCAGGGTCCATGTGCATAAACAGAGTTGTCATTCCAACAGGCGTGCCCGCAGGGATTGTCCAAACCTGACTCTTGCTCTCATGGTAATGCATAGCTTGGTCTGAAGTGCGCTGCATGCGCGTTCCCAGGCCCGGACTAAAGCGTAGACCTTCTTTCAGAACGGCAGTGAGATATGGCAGCTGCATTAGCTGAGTAGGTGTCCAATTTCCGGTTGGAGAAAGGGAGTCCAATTCGGCTCGTAGACGGGACAGAATCGTGGTTGGGTTGGAATAGATGTGATAGGATGTTTGGCGAAGTGCTTGAGCGGTGGATTCAAATCCAGCACCTGTCTCGTCGACATTCTTTGGTCAGTAGTGATACTTTAAAATGAGAATTCAAGGTAGACTATGCCTGCCTTCAGTGCAGATTTATCGAAGACACTCATCTGTCAAAGTGCTGACTTCATCGTTGATTCGACCGTATTTTTTCTCCGACGGTGGCAAGGCAGGAGCAGAAAGTATTGCATCAACTGCAGTGAGTGGTTCTCCGGACGCTTCACTTTTGCCCGCTGTGAAGTTATTCATAATTTGCTGTGTACGCGATTCCGATACCTGATCGCTGGTTAATACATCAAATCAATTATCAAGAAGTGTGGATGCAGTGTTGGCTGGGTTTAAAGAATTAAATCTCTTGGGAGAGCGAAGTTTCCTTCAACACTACCCAGAAAAGATGGATTAAACGGCGATCAGGTCCAACGTACTTTCATAAATGCCAAATAGGCAATGGTTTTCTCATCTCCAACCTTTTGGACGGCGGACGGCGGCATCCAGCGCATCAGTGGCCCAAGAAACGTAATGTGCTTTGTAACGCGCCACAACATTCCACCCGCCTGCAACATTTTTGTCATGCTCGCATTGAAGTCAAAATGATCCAAATTATCGTAACTCTGACCCATGATATATCCTGTTGAGATATCCGTCGTCAAAGCGCTGAGTGAATTGCCAAGGTTAAACGCCGAATCAGGGGCTGGACTTCGCTTAGCGAACTCTGCGATGCGCTGCCGAAGCTTCTCGATTTTACCCTCTACCATATCGTGGCGCTTAGCGACTTCCGGCTTCGAAAGAAACGGGTTCAAAGGGGCACGTCGGCGCTTGTGTAAATCATGATCGGGAGTGAAGACTGCTGCGCCTGGGATAGCCATCGCACTCGTGGAGAAATGGTATTTGTTCCAACGGCCATCCTGGCGATACAGTTCATTGAAGAAGCTTGAATCATTGATATGTAGCTCATATGGGCTGATACGAACAATTGGTCCGTATTTTTTGTGCAGTTCGCCGATTTTGAATTGGTACTGTCCATTCAAATAGACATCGTAATATGCTTCGTACCAGCGCGTTAAAGCGGCGAGCTTAGGTCCTGGGAATTTCGCGAGGGGGTGGAAAAAAAGACGGTAGAATCCAAGAAGTACCATGAATATGCCCCAAGTGGCTAGAAGGGGGACGAGAAGAGCCGGCGTAGAGAAGGACAGCGAGTCTATATAACCCATCTTGAAAAGTTGTTCGTCTCGGTTCAGATTTGAAACTATCCTATTTCTGATGCTTAGAATATGGTGGCGCACTCAGGACACAGGAGGCAGATACCTACTTATTGCTTTCTATAGAAAAGCATTGCACCCAGTTTAGTATCGGCTGGTTTTCGGCCAAGTGTTGAGAACTATTACAAATTTAGTACCCGCGACTCGGCGGAATCAGTTTACACAGGTCTCCTAGGTATTAACACGCTTAACTCCATATCCGAAAACGTATGCCGCAGGGTAGTAGAAACGCGTTGGTTGTGATATGATTGGGGTAAGTTCCTAAAGGCCGAAAAGGGTAAAAGGCGCGAGGTGTTGGCCAGTCCCGACGTTTCTCGGGGTAATCATTGAGATGGTCCGACATCACCTGCACGTTCCAGGATTATTTGGCTTTGCTAGAATACACTTTTCATGGCTATTCGATGTCAGAGCGTACGTCCTGACAAAAAATTTCGTAAGAATTGGATGTTTACAAAACTGGTTTGGTTATAGTGCTGTGCGCCAGGGGGGTGGAAACGTCAATCTTCGCATTTTCGAACTTATATTTTTTTCAGTTGTTTCTCAAAGCTAAGGAGCGAAGAGCAAGAAGTTCTCAACCGTGGTATTTCGAAGCGGTGAATAAATCTATGAATTGCGACCAATGCGTTCTTTGGAGGTAGGCATTTGTCTTGCTTCGTTCTAAATTCTCCATATGTGATACAGCGGGTACCTAATTTACTGGAAAGGTTATCTTGTAAGATGCTAGGAATAAGTGTCCTTGGAGTGTAAACCGGCTGAATATCTCAGAGCTAGACGCGCCGATCCGATGTATGCCCTCCAGGGTCACGTGGCCAACCCCCTGAAGCACGTGCGCCACTCTAGCGAACGATGAAATAGCCCGAGACTGATGGCGCAAAAGATCACAGGGGTGTTCAATTAACCCGACCGATAATATGCATGCACCTTTGAATATGCACGTTTAGTAAGGGATAGCCTTGGGTATTGATGAAGCATTAAAGTTGAAGTATAAGATTCACGCCATGGTTTTTCAACTGCCTCCGAACTTTCAAACATCCCCCTCGAATCTAAATTAGTCCACCATCTGTACCTCCCACGGTTTTTCCTCGAACACAAATTAAGAGCACCATGTCAGAAACAACGGCTATCCCATACTACTCATATTTCCTCAATGCAGCCTCCCTCACCATAGGCTCTCTTCTCATATACTCGGGCGTTCTAGGCACATTTGTTGACACACTTTCATGTAAGCTCAACTTACCATTGCCGATTTCACCCCACCCCTTTCTTTCCTCAAGCTAAACTCTTAAATTTCTTAGTGGCCAAGTTTTATGGTCTCCCAAAAGCAACACCCGAGAGCATCTCCCTCATGCCCGCCGCAACAGGTCGAAACCTTGGCGCGGGGATTTTCATCTGGGTCCTCACCATCTTAGGCGAGAGGAGATCTTTGGGTATATTCTTACTTTGTTGGACTTGGGCAGGGATCGCAGATACGAAAGTGCTTTATCAAGTACCTAACGGCCAGGATCAGGGGATGCATGTTAGGAACATTCTCATTTTGTTGATTCTAGGGCCATTGTTGATAAAGTCGACAATTGCGTGAACGAAGGTTGTCAGAATTTTAGGGTAAAGATTTTGGATGGTTTGGAGGTGTAGCAGTGCTGGCTTGCACGACTACGGGGATAGACCCCTGTGACAGAAGGGGGTCAGTCACGTGACTCGCGCGTGTACTCGGCCGAGCCGTCTCACTTAGCCAGCTCTTCAGACAGTTCGTAGTGCCGAAACACAAATTTCCTTTTATGGGAATCTTATACATTCAGATTCAAGACGCTCGCAAGGCGATTAATTGAGCGAGACGTAGAAATACATCATATTGTACATTAGTGTAGCTGGTAATGCAAAATCTCCTCTCTACATGCCATATTGACCCTATCGCAATGAAAACTAAACACCAACAGTGAGAAAACAGAACTCAAACTCCATGCTCCAAGCCTTGCCCAAGAACTCCCATTGAACAATCCATCCCGTTTCCAATAAGAAAAGACGCCATGCTGATCGAGACACCCCTCAGACTATGTTGATGATGATGGCCACAAACAAACATTGTTTACACATACAAACGGGTCACAACAATCTGTGCTTGGCTCACAAAACATAGACAATGTCGCGTACGTGCAAAAGAAACAGGTGTGAGCCGAATAATCGCAAGCCAATGAACTGGTACAGTCAATGTCGATGGAACAGCTTGCGCCAGAGGCTCCTGAAGCAATAGCGGTGGAGGATGTTGGCTGCGGCGTAATCATAGGGATTGTGTTAGTAGAATAATCGGTAGTGGTAGATGGGATGATGCTGCTGGTTGAAGTAGAAGTTGGGGTAGCGGTGGAGGCTGTAGTGGAGACTGCAGTGGAGGCTGCAGCAGTATGCGTGGAGATGAGGGAAGCGATGCTAGTTGTGCTAGACGACGTGCAGAAATTTCTAGTAGTGGTTAACTTTGAGAGAACCGAGAGGTGGAAATTGCTCACTTTAAGCATGTGCTGCTTTGTGTAAGTCTTTCTTCGGATGCTTTAGTCGAGGAGGAGGACGGTGCCGTGGTTGCGTTTAGAGATTGAAATATTGTATTCGAAGATGTGGCATTTGATAGTCCTGTATTTGTTCCCCCTTGTAACAAAGAAGATGACGTGGTAGAGTAGGAAGAAGACGTCTGATTTGGTGAAGTCTGCGACGTTCGTGACTTGTAATAAATGAGAACTGGGGGCACCACTATTGCACAAATACAGAAAGCGATTCCAATTGCAATGACTGTTTTATGGTTTCTCATCCATACCCATGAGATAATTCCGAATTTTCTATGACTGTTCCTTGAGGCAGTGGAAAGTCCAGTATCTTTCGAGAACCGGCTTGTGTCTTGCTGGTCCAATGGCGAGGAATTTCTTGGTCCCACTTTTGTATTGGCGCTCGATATCTCCGAAGCCGGTTGGTATTGGGGCTGTGGTACATTCTGTTGGTTCGGTGTCCCAATTGAGGCTCTAGTCAGACCAGCTTGATTTCCACCATTTGCAATATTTGCGACGAAGTGGAAGAAACTCTGCGTGATGTGACTAGCGGAGGTGGTCGAATTATGCGACTCGATGAGATTGTGCTCGCTACGGTTGATGCCAGCACCGATGTCACCGCTCACAAACGTCTGTTGACCTCGCTCATAAGCATTGGCACCCGATACATCATGCCTTCTTTCCTGTGTGGGTGTGGGAGGATGTTGAATTGAAGAGGGTGGTCGAGAACCAGGTTCCCGCTCAGATGCGTCCATAGACGGCTGCGAGGAAATTTCGGAAATCTCGTTATTCTCTTGGTGCAAGTTCGATCGTGCTCACAGAGTCATCAATATATGATTGTCACATCGATTGATAGTGGGAGCAGAGGGAGGAGATGGTTCGCCACTCGGGCCCCAAATCCTACACGCCCGGTTTCTATGTTAATCTGAACGCCCTAAATTTATGAAGAGGGAACAGTTTCATGCCGTGTAACAAATATTTACTTGTTATATGAAGAGTTTTCACACCAGTGGCAACACCGTAAGGTTGATAGTGGTTGCCTGGTTTGCCAGATGTAAGGCTGTATGTACTATACATAACTGTGGGGAAACGATGCAGACTTCCTGCCAATTTAACCATCATTATGATTCTATTGGACCTGAGGATTAAATGCCAGATGACCCCAAGTATAGGAGCTTCACACTTGCGGTGTGCGTTCTCCTGAGGTTGAATGAAACCAACAAACTTATGAGAAAACCAGCCCCCAAAGTTTAGCAACGTATAAGGATAGAGGGCAACGTCAGCACCAACTTGCGTTCCATCAAATATCGGCCACCAAATCATTCCTTATCAAAGGCATTGTAGAGGCACAGGCGCGATGAGCGGATTCGAAGTTTTGGGCATCATTGCGTCCATTACACAGATATGCGAGACAAGCTTGAGACTGACTGGATCACTCACGGAGTTATACAGTCGGATCCAAGATGCGCCTAATCTGGTAATTAGCTACACCGCCCAAATCAAGCAGCTCATCGACACCGCTTGTTATATAAAGAGGACGGCTGAGCTGCAAACCTCCAGAATCCATGGGCATCTCATCACTACGCTTGCCGAAGCTGAGCATCTTCATCGAATTCTCCAACGAGTTGTCAAAGATTACACACAAGGTCGAAGCTGGAAGAGAATTCGGAACGTCATCATGGGAAGTCAGGAGAGACGTCTAGCGCAGGGTTTCGAGAGACTCGAAAGAGAGAAAAGCGCGCTCAATATCTCTCTCAGCTTCGCTCACGGTGAAAAGCTCACGACTATCCACCAAGAAGTTACCAAAATTGCGAGCAACTTTACGAATATGCCATCTATGGGGTACGTCTCAGCGGCTTCGTATTCGCCGCAAAATTTGAGCGACGCAAGCCACGAAGAAGTGAGTTGTTCCAATCGACCTGGTTGTTTAAGCTCGAAGTGTTAACAGAATATTCCCAGATCGAGAGTTCAGAATTCGAGGAAGAAGGAAAAGGACTTCATCCGCCGAATAAGGAGAAGCAGGTGGTTCTCTGTAAGTTGAAAATAATTTCCCTGCGGTATTGCCTTAATTTGTCTACATTTTTATCAGATGTATGGAACTCATGGTAATAAAGTGTGTCTTCGAAATGAGACGCCTGCATGTGAACTATGCCAGTCTCTTGAGGACCCAGAAATTGAGGCTCAATATGAGAAAGGGGTTGTTTTTAGGCCACTTACAACTTGTTGCGGTCAGTATTTTATTCTGCTGACGAGATCTATAAACAGATAAGAAACCAAAGAGCCAAGCCTCTTCCTCCTCGAGTGGCCCGAAAGTATCGCAGCAAGGTCACCACTATGTCAATATAGCGAGCCGTGGGCGCTCCAATCAGAATGTAGGGAATTTTGATTGGGGGGAAGCTACTTCCAACCGTTATCAGCAACTGAATTCCTTCGATGCGAGCGTTCAGACCGTAGGAAATATAGGCAAGGGAGGTGGTCATCACACTCACATGAATATCAATAGCCATGGAACTTCCCAGCAAGTGATTGGAAATGTAGGAGGAGTTTGTGCAGAGGATGCACGTCGAAGATACATCGACCAAAAAGAGAAAAATATGGCAAGTGGCTTTAGTTGATTGCTTGCGTGCTGTGGTATAGATGGCTGCGCTTTCCTTTAGTTTTCTCTTTCTGGGGAGGTCATGATTCTAAAATTGGAGAAAATGATTTGTTAGGCAATGTGTGCCGCTGGGAATGTGTTGTGACGAAGACCATTGGCTATCCAGTTGCTCTTACAACTCAAAATATAACTGAGATTGATATTATATTGCCCCAATTGGCTTACTGAACCTGCAATTATAGATCAGCAGTTGACTTGACTTGGGCCACAGAGAGTGCGAGACAAAGAATAAGTGGGAATGTGACACACGATTTCCCAGGGTACTCGGTGACCTTTCGCGATCGAGGAGGCTGAGATTCCCTGGGGCCATTTCTGGGTGTGGTAGTCTCTACATGGACTCAAACATTCATATTTGCCCCACACTTTCCATCTTTCATACGCCAATCCCCACCAGATCTTCGTAAGAGCCAGAATATAACCTTGAAAGCTTGCTCATGCATGCTCTACATGCGCTAAGGCCCGAATTTGCCCTGTTGCTCGGTTAGTGGTGACATTGGAGAATCTGAGAAAGTAACTTGCCTAGCAACATGGTCAAGTGGTGGGATCATGGGTGTCAATTTCTGGTTAGCAGCTCTGTACAGTAGTAACGATCAACACCGGAGTCTCCCAAATGGGTCTGGAAAATAGGCAGCAGTGGCGATATTTTGCCTAAGTCTCCGTTAGAAAATTGGACGAGTCAGTTTGGGCAAGCTTACCTGCATATGCGTCAGCAGCTGCGCGGCCTCCCAATATTACCTTTTACAAAATCGGCGCTTTTTCCATATCACTTTAATGTCGAATCAGGCGAATAAAGTGGCAAATGGTTGTTACGGTCACTAGGATTCGGTTCCATCGAGGCGCTGCGCTGGTGCCATGCGGCTCTCCGCAGGAACCGAAATTCCTACGCTAGTATCACCTTCCCGGATTCGATGGTGTACCAACAAACAAAATGAGCACCTGGATATCTCCCTGCCCGGGAGTTGTCCCTTTTTTTGCCAAGGCAGTTGATCAGGGGTGATAAACCAATCAAACCATAGCAAACGCACTCTCCGGGCCAATAGGAGCGTCGCTTTTTGTTTGGCCATAAAAACGGACAACTCACGGGCAGGGAGATAGAATCAGAAAGAGAAACAGTAAAAGTTTGGATAAGGAAAGTCCAACAGTCCGAAAAGGAACGTGACCAGCCGGTCGTTCTCGTCCTCCAGGATTAAGTTCTTGCGAAATACAATCCCTCAACACAACCTTCACTGGCTACAGAATAGCTCTTCAACCATAGTCTGATTTTCTCACTCCCTCTGACTATCTTGTCGTTCCTCTCTCCCCTCAAATTCCTCCTTTCCCGAGTACCTTGCTCGCTGTTTGATTGACTTGGTTACTCGATTGCGATTTCGCTTATTCGACTCCGATTCTCCGAACAGTAACCCAAAATTCACGGCAAGGTCTCTTCGGATACGTAGCATTTCCGGAAAACCAACCGCGGAAATGTAAGTTGTCCCCTTCCGCCAGTTCAATCATCGCGTCGTTTATAACTGTGAACTGACTTTGAGCCCTTTGCGCGTCAGACCCTTCTTCAAGTCCGACTCCCATCACTTGATCCTTTACCTCTGACGCCTTGATTTCATCCAATCTCGGGGCATATTGCTCCTATCGAATCCAACGTCAAAAAATTGCACCACGACGTTGACTTTCTCCAAAATCTCCACCACACGAGTAAATTTCCAAAGTTCTCTAATCAAGCCAGCTCGCCATTTCTCCCAGTTCCACTCTCCGTCAATGAGCTCTGGCGCACTTTCCGGCTGGTACATAACAATTTAACGAATCTGACGGAGATTTTCTAATCGCTCAAGCGTTCGGTCGCGGATGTTGGAGTAGCATCTGTAACTTCTATTACACTGAAGCAATATTGGCGACCAAACTGCGAGGGAAGCCCTGACGATTTTGGAAAGCATCCTCAGTATCTGATGGTTCGAGGCCGCGGAAGTGAAAATAGCAATATTTTGAGCCGAAGTTCTGTAATACATGCTTGCTACGTTAGAAAAATATTAGTAGGGGAAACAGTGCATTACTCACCGACAGGAAGAACCACAAAGTATGTACCTCTCCCAAGTGCCAAGAAGCACCAAATAATGTATACAAGCTGAAAATCAAAACCCCTTCCCCTCCTCTATCCCAACCAACATACCCTGTCACTCCCCCTTTTCTCCCGCGATTCGTCAAAACACTCCCTTAGAATCAACAATAAATTGCAAGTTCTTTCTCAAAACAGCTTCTGCACTCCCTCGGGTCAGAATACGATCGCAAAGTGCTTGCGATTTGGCGAAGTCCCCTCGGGTCTCTTTTCGTTGCGCCTTCAGGGGAGATATGGAAAATCACCGTGGCGCCGTCTTTGTAGGATGACGAAGCATTGCATCAGGAGTACCGGCGAAGGAATCGATGGTGTCTCAAAATAAGAGTTATACAGTCGTGAAGATGGGTTGATGGCGATTGTCAAGTTGTTGCACGATGAGGGAGTCGAGCCAAAGTTTGGTGATGCCGCTGACTAAGCAAGAGCCACTTGTAGCAGTTTGTACATTTCGAAAGTATAATTCTAACCTTTTAATTCTGCTACAGTACAGACAATCTGCGGTATCACTCACAAGTAGAGGATACAAATTAGGGAATTTCCATTCCCAAACATCCAAAAAACAAACTCCACCCTTCCCACTTATCCTCACCAACCTACCCTGTCGCCCCACCTCCGCCAAGACGCTTCCCCAGATTCGCAACCCATCCAACGTCAATTCAACCTCCCATCACCACGCCCCTCCATCACAACCTCACTTACCGCAAAAATGGTCCTCTCCTTCATCCTAATCCAGAACCGCCAGTACGTCCCCTCCCTTACTCTTCCCCAAACCACAGCTCTCTACTCATCGTCCCGCGCACCCTTCCTTCCCCTGCGCCATTTCCCCATGCTCGACTCCAACACATACTAACCCCCCATCTCCCTCCCTCTAGAGGCAAAACCCGCCTAGCAAAATGGTACGCGCCCTACAACGACGAAGAAAAAATAAAACTCAAAGGCGAAGTGCACCGCCTCGTCGCCCCCCGAGACCAAAAGTACCAGAGCAACTTCGTCGAGTTCCGGCAGAACAAGATCGTGTACCGTCGCTACGCGGGGCTCTTCTTCTGCGCCTGTGTCGATGCGAATGATAACGAGCTGGCATACCTGGAGGCCATACATTTCTTTGTGGAGGTCCTGGATAGTTTCTTTGGGAATGTGTGTGAGCTGGATTTGGTGTTTAATTTTTATAAGGTGAGTGATGGGGAGGGGGGGAAGGGAGGGAGAAGGGAATGGGGGATTCGAGCGTAGCGAGGCTGGGGGTTTGGGGGCTTGCCCCCATGTGCAGCAGGATGTATATGGGGATGGTGTTGGGCATATGGGGGATATGAGTGACGTGGATATCGAGGGACAACGAGGGATGTTGAAATACTGTCCAAATGCTGACACAAAATCACAACAGGTCTACGCAATCTTAGACGAAGTCTTCCTCGCCGGCGAAATCGAAGAGACGAGCAAGCAAGTCGTTCTGACGCGGTTGGAGCATCTGGATAAGCTGGAATGATTGGATTCGGACGGTGTAATATCACATGGTACGCAGAAAGCGAGTTGGAGGGTATGCATTTGGGAAGGCGTAATGCGGCGTAAATTGTTATCACCGTCTGCTATGGGTATCACAAATGGATTTCTCTATGATATCATTTGATGAGGCTTTGATAAAGAGTGCAAATGTTGAAATTAATGCTCCTCTATTTGGTATCGTGCTCCTGCGGAATTTATTATACATATACACATAGCCAGCTAATAACCATAAGCCGTAGGATGCTCTCTATCTATAGCAAACCCATCTCCAGCGCCTCGCAGCAAATCTATATCATATTTAACTGTGTTTGGCTCACTTCTCGTGTTCGCTCGCTGATCTGTTGACAGAACTTTTCGTCGGCTGGATTGGACCATCGGCTTCGTTGACATGGTCATCTCTATTTTCTTGGCCACCGATTCTGCCGTTGCTCGATTTTGGTTTCAAAATCTCAACCATATCAGCTGGCATTGGCACGTCCAACTTGAAGTCTCCCGCGAATTTTTTTAAGCCGTCCAAAGTTGTCTCGCGTTGTCTAGCATTATCTCTAGCAGCGATATTGAGTATGTTCTTGCGGGATGGCTTGGAGGAGAGGAATGTCGCATGCTTCTGTGTTCCACGTTGTCAGCAATGATCACCAAAAGTCTTTGATTGGTGTGGTTACCTCAGCTTGGCCTCCATGGCTCTGTTCTCGCTTGCCCGGATTTTCTGACATGGCTCTGCCAAGAACTGGTCTTTGCTGGTCTTCTGAGCAATCAAAACTTTCTGCAAACCGTCTCAAATCCTCGGCCTTACTATCTTCGATAATTTTTCGCACGGTTGACCGAAATTCCTGAGTGGACCGAGATTCTGATACAGCAGAATCTCTTGATCTATTCCGAGCGCTGAAAGTTGACGAGTTATAAAGCAACTTCTTGTTCTCCTTGCAATGTGGTTCGACGTCCTCGGTATTTGGCAGTGACGTGGAGAAAGTTCCTTGTTGTAGGCTAAGCTTTTTTGCAGATTTGACAGAAGGAATCTGTGGCAAATCCTTGTCATACGGCTTTGCTGGTAGACTAGTAACCTGGACGCGAGGAACATTGGGAGGTTTCTGTGCCAGAATCATTTCGTCATCCTTTGGGCATGGGGAGGGTGGAGTCGGAGACCTAGAGATCATCGAACCAGTTCGGCTCGTCAAAGGCCTAGGTCTCGAACGGCCCCTTAGCTTTAAAGTTGGAAAGTCCTTTGCAACATCTTTTACTCTTCCAAAGGCATCTTTTCCAAAATCGCTCAAGGTATATATACGGTGCGCAAAGCTTCGGCTGTGTTCGATAGGCTCTTCATCACAAGCTCCATCCATTTGCGCAATCTTGGCCTTCTCCGGACACTCGGTAGATTCGAAATATTCTGATATCTGGGAAGGGCTTCGTGATTCCGATGGTAGAAGAGGACTTGGCTTGGCTAAATGTTGGGACTTTCTAAAAACGGATACTTCGTTAGAAGTATTCGTATCGATCGGAGGCATCACTTACGATGCAACCGCTGCCGCTGCTTGTCGTCTGCGCTGTTTATCCAGTTTCCACATATCGGCGGCATTTGGGCGACTCTTTATAATATTTACAATCTCCTTCATCTCCTCGTGCGTGTGAATCAGTATTTGGACAAACTCTGAATGCTTTTTCGGCGGCTTGCTCTCAGTGATTGTTACAGCAACTTCATCCACCTCCATAGCGTCATGAGACTCTGCGTCACTGGTATCGCTATTGAAGTAATGGAAAAGAGTCTTGTTGGGATGCCTAACAACTCTGGCTGACTCTGGGGTCCGTGTTCTGGAGCGTGTATAGTTGTTTGTCGGGCTCTTAGGAGTTTGTGGTTCGGCTGAGCTCAAGAAAATTTCATCAGGATTGGAATTTCCCATTATAATATCGTTCGATCTAACATCTGTATCGGGTCCCTCTATCCGCAGAAGTTCTTCCACATCTTTGATAGTTTCGGCCATGTCGACATCTGCATTGTTTCCTAGCCGTTTGCCTAGCGGATGCAAGTTTGGATTTTTAGGAGCTGCAGTCTCTTCAACCGTTCTTCGAATTTTCTTTCGTTCTGTGTATGGACTGATAAGAGCCAGACTTCTATCGCTCGAAACAGATAAAGCCCTCTTTCGTTGCTTGTTGCTGGTCTCTTCGAGTCCAAGCTTCATTCCGGCGTATCCCATCTCTTCAACTTCTGCCGACTCTTCATAGCGGAGTCGCATCCTCTTGTCATCAATTTCTTGAAGCAGTTCTCGCTTTTCGACACTTCTCGCAGAAGTGGGAGTCGGTGTGCTGCTTCGTGAACTCTTGGGTTCGAGACTTAGTCGTGCAAGATGATCTTGGTCTCTTCTCCTGATTTGGAAAAGCTCATCTTGGGTGCGAGAATCTTCTCTATACTGTTCACTGACTCTGGAGGGTGTCTTGAAACCTTGTACCTTTCGCCTTTGAATAATGGAGTATGGATCGCCATTCTTTGGGCAAAGCGATTTGTAGTGCTTTCCTCTTTCATTGCAGACTGTGCAAACATAATCGTCATTTGGTGCTTTATCGTACGCTGGGTCCATATTGGTAGGACAGACTTGAAGATGATGACCTGGAGCAACGGATTAGCAAGCTTGACCATATAAATACTTGAAACATTCATGATCAGGTCCCACACGACCAAAGCAATCATGTAGGCAGAGCTGGGATAAGAGATCTGACAGACATACCTTTCAACCCACACCGATTGCAGACGTAGCTCGGCGGCGGTGGCAACATGAAATTCTCGAGAACAGGCTTCTTCTTTAGCGGAAACTTTGGTCTCTCTGGAAATTTTGTTCTCTCGTGATAACTTTCCTTCTCATCTCTAGCAGGACGACTAGGTTGATAGCGGTCAATCTTTCGCGAAAGAGGATCGTCCATTCGAGGTTCAGCGCGCTTCCGAATCAAATCGTCGTTTTGATCTCGGGGCTTCAGCGTGTTCGGCCCGTCTTGAAATGCTTTTTCGATATCACGGGAGCCCGGTGGGAAGCGGTTGTATCTTCCAGTGGCAAACGGGCCATTGTCGTCCTTCCAGCGACGAACTTCGCGAATTAACTCGTTCTCTCGAAAGCCGCGTGAACGAAGAGACTGTGCCCATTGCCAAAGCGTATTGTCCCATTGTTTTGAAAGATCCGAAGGTCGTGTGCGATGAACTTCAATCCAGCGGAGGTAAATTTCCAGTGCTTCTTGCGAGGAAGTTGTGAGGGGAAGGCCTTTGGAAAGTTTCCTCAAAGGCATGTGGAAAAGATCATTGTCAGTTAACCTGCCAGGATCTCTGATGGTCTCCTCGGGTGGTGCGCGCCATGTGGTTGACATCTTGATTGTATGCGCGCAAAGTTGACGCGCTAACTTTCAAGTTGTCAATGATGTCGGAGGTGGGTGGTGTTCTTGATGGAAGATGGCGAGTGGAAGGTGAGAAGAGTGTTTCGTTTGAAGAGGTCCTAAGCGAGGTCGCAACTTCCTCTCTCTATTCACTTCGCCGTTCTACGCGGAAACTGCAACCCCACTCTTTTCAACGCTCTCGCAAATTAATAGCAACCAGCTTTTCTAATATCAGGAGATGCTGTGACCAGAGCTATGTGTGTTAGTTGGAAGCTTTTTTTTCGAGTTTGTGATGTTTTTATGTCAACGAAAGGGGGAAGCAGAGGAGCTTAAATACTTCAAGATTCTTCTAAAATTAAATATTGGTAGTAACTACCCATGGTTGCACAAATGTCTCTACAACAGATTCTCAATTTGCGGTGAACTTCAACTTCTGCCTTTACGTTGGGCAGGTTTCTGCAGGTACGTACCCGTGATCCAGAATAAGTGCGACAGAAAGAGGCGGCGGCTCGAATGCAAAGTGCTCCGGTGAGCTTGACTTCCAGTAGACTGTTGAATTACTTTTTGGAAACGAATACCTCGGCACTATCGTGGATTATATATTTAGTCTGTGGTGATGGATTAATTGCTTAAAAATAATATTTTAATTATTAAAAATAATTCCAAAATTCCAAATTCTATCATTGGTCGAGTATATGCGTAAAGTGGGATTTAAAGTGGAGTGGTGCTTTAGGAAAGCGATTAACGCCGCATGTGAACATCGCAGGCGTATCACATCAGTGATCTCCCCTCTCGTAGAGTCTCCGAACTTCGAAACCCATTGTGCCAAAACACTAGAGACTCGTATTGAGGTTAGAACCAGAGGGGTTGGTTCGAATCTACCGAGAGCAATTTGAAGCTTGGTGTGCCAGAGCACTGAAGACGATACTCACTGGCATGACTCCACTCCGAAAGGTTCCATCAAGATTTGCTTTTTGTGCCTACGATATGACTGCATTTGCAGCATTTTCTTTTTGATCTTCGACTGACCCATTAGCAGCTGCACCAGCCTCCAAGTGGACCTGGCTCAGAACACTCTCAATTTCCTGCAAGAATCTCGTCACTTCTGCTTCGGTCCCAACCGTGATCCTCAAGCACCCTAAACAGCCGTGTTCTTTCCCTCGGAATCGAACTACGACGCCTCTGCTTTCCGCCAGCTTCTCATACACCTGCAAAGCAGTAACATTGCTGGGGCTCCCTTGGCCATCGAGCATTTCTACCAAGAGGAAGTTACTCGCCGAGCCTCCCCTAAATCTCCCGACGCCTTTTACCTTTGGCAATTCTGTCAAAAGCCTATCTCGTTGAGCAAGAATTTGTGAAAGATGACTCTTCATGACAGCGAGACCGGCCTCCTGCAGAGCATGGATGGCAATCTCGCTCGTAGGGTTGGGAATGTTATACGGAGCTTTCATGTTGTTCAGTAATGCTGCGATGGGCGGTGCTGTAAATACTGTCCCCAATCGTATGCCGGCAAGACCAAAAGCCTTCGACAGGGTCTGCATGACTACCAAGTTCGGCCACTCCAGCACCCATTCAGCTAATGACGTGCCTTCGGGTGCGAAGTCTGTATATGCTTCATCCACAACTACGATTCCATTCCAAGTGGGGTGCTCAAGAACCTTTTGTATATCCTCTTTTTTAATCAATGAACCAGTCGGGTTTCCAGGAGAGCAAATGTAAATTATTTTGATGTTGGCGGCATCGGCAGAGGAGAGCGTAGATAGTATGGTAGAAACATCGATAGCAAAATCGGGGGCAGCTAACAGCGGGATTTTTACCAATCCAACGTCGTTGACTTGCGCAGTCACAGAATACATGCCATAGGTTGGAGGGCAGACGATGATCTTGTCTCGGCCAGGAACACAGAAACATCGCGTCAAGGCATCAATTGCTTCATCGCTGCCAACACCTACAAAGAGGCTCTCGGGTGTAAGTGTTTTGGTAGTATGGA
Source organism: Hymenotorrendiella dingleyae (assembly GCA_003988905.1). Classification (NCBI taxonomy): domain Eukaryota; kingdom Fungi; phylum Ascomycota; class Leotiomycetes; order Helotiales; family Helotiaceae; genus Hymenotorrendiella; species Hymenotorrendiella dingleyae. The sequence continues at coordinate 39,263 of QYAP01000336.1, forward strand.
AGTGGGTGTTTCGCAGATTGCACAGCAATTGTTTAAGTTCGTGTTGGTGGGGATCTGGATAGCGATTCAGCCCAAGAAAGTCCACTGTGGGATCGCCGGAGGATTTCTTCTGCAGGGTGGAGCTGCTCAAGGAGAGAGAGGGACCGAATGCATTTTCGTTGGCGTCGAGCAGGATATTTGTGCCATCATCTTTGTAGTCACTAAGGTGTTGAGTCAACAAACGAGTGCTTTGGCAGGGAGTGGAATTGGAATTGAAGTCTTACTCTCGCGCGCATCGATATGGTTGCAACTGTAGAATATTGGGACGCACGCATGTCTGCAAGTTGAAAGGAGAGTTTTGTTTTGACATGTTTGTTGAGTGAGGGCGATGCAATTGAAGTAAATCAGTCACGGATGGAGGGGTAGATAATAATTTATTCGAGCTCCGAACTGCGGAGTGGGAACCAGCGTTGGAAGTGAGCCAATGAACGACAGTCTTGGCATCGAGGCCGGGCAGGGATGGCAGCTCGGGAGGGCCGCACTGCCGCAGAGGCATCGAAGCACAGCCACGACGTCAACACCATCTCACTCTCGACATTCTCACTTCAGATGCCAATCATAATGAAGATGATTTTCCCCAAATCTTCACCCCAAATACCATAACTACAATTCTTCCTCTTTTGCGCCCCCCTACTTCACTTATCCACTCAGTCTTCACTTTCTTCCAACTCACCGACCTACCGAAACTGGTATTGGGTGACGAGGCGTCATGTCTAAATGCAACCATTAAAAGCTCAAGAGGGCTCAATATCCGTCGCAACCTCTCTCAGCATTTTATTTTTGAGTCTCTCAGATTACAAGTTCGCATCCTGACTTCACGTTCCCTTTTTCCTACATCTCGGAGCCTAGTGATTTCAAAAGGCCAGCTCTGTAGCCTTTGTTTCCTCTCTTTCACGAAAGAATTGCCCTGGTACTGGCTACGTTGGCTACTAGTTATACTTGAGGCCTTTTATCCCATTCGGCAAGTTAATTAGCTGCACGCATACCTCAAGGAAATATTTATATCGCAGAGCAAACCCTGGGCCGTCACTGGATTCGGGGACGCCGTCAACAGCTTGGAAACAGAAGGTGCGACCGCTTAACATACACATCTCACTGGACCGCACGTCATCCCATTAAAAAAGAATTTTATCCTCAAATTTAATGAATATTCACTACATCCTTAACTCTTCCTCCGTCGGAACTAATAAGCCAGGCCTGCGGATTCTTCGAACGAGTTTGTCTTGGTACGTTGATGGTCAACATCGATTCACCTGGGCACTCGACTCACCCGACTCACTTTGACCTGGCTATCTCTTCGGTCTCCAGACCTAATCGGGACACCCGACTATATCATTAACCAACCCCCCCGATTTTCAAGCGAGATCTCGAAAAGCAAAAGAAAAAGACAAACTTCCTTCTGTAGCTCGGGTGTGACAACAGCAGCCGTCCAACCTACCACCTGGTGACACCTCGCCGACACCTCGCCTTCTGATATTAGACCGAGTTACAAACTCTAAGCAAACTACTTGGTTCGCCTACGCTACAACTCGGATACTTCACACCCAATCGGCCGCTGCGCCGAAGAAAATTTCTCCTTCCGATTCCAAGGAACCTACTTCGTAAGATGGCGACAACCGCAACCACTCCAGATGATGCTCCGCTAGCCAAAGATGGCCACAGCTCCCTTGAAGGTTTTGGTCGACTTCCAGTCGAATTGAGACACGACATATGGGATCTCGCATTGCCTGAACCTCAAGTCATCACCGTCATCCTTGTCCACGACGAAGAAATCACCACCGAGGACCCCAACGATGAAAATGCAGCCTACGGTACAATCACCAGACTGGTAGAAAAGTGCCAGGCCGTATATGAATTCCCAACTCTCCTTCACGTCAACGCCGAGTCGCGCGAATGGGCACTTCGTCGCTACAAACTTAGTTTCAAGGACAACTTCGTCTATCCCATCTACTTCGACCCCATCCGAGATACACTCTTCCTTGACAGTTGCAACATCCTTACAGCTTTCAAGTATATCAAGTGGACGAGAGACTCGCTTCAACGATTTAAGGAAACGCAAATCTTGGGAATTGGTGGGATGATTGCTACATTCTTTTCCTTTATGGGGAGGAGTCGGAGGGATATGAAGGCCACCCTGTTACTTTTTGAGAATATCAAGACTTTAATGCTTGAGCAAGGAGAGGAGTCTGATATCGTATTTCCAGGACGGGCGTATGAAGGGGGTCTTGTTAAGTGGCTTGAGGAGTGCTGGGCTCAGCTGAGGAATCCCGGGCTTGGTCATGATCCAGATAAGACGCTCGCAGAGTTAGACCATGGAGATTCTGATGATGATGATGTCGACAACACTGCGGAAGCCGAGGAATCAACGGAGAGCCAATCTATAGGAGGTCCAGAAAGTCCAGTCTTCTCAGAAACAGGGCTACAGACACCGGAAACCGAAACTGAACCGGTTGATGTTGAGATCCCGAATATCCAATTCAAATCTCGTAAGGAAATGCAGGATTTGGGTATGTGCCTTACGTGGGATCTCGAGGATTACATTGACGTTGGTTTATAAGTGGTTCTGCTCTTCTTGCATACTTTTCGGAAACGTTGTTTTTATCCATTTTTAGCGGCTTTACGTTATCATCGGCATTGGGACACCGGGACATGGGACGGGGTATGGATACTTTGCATTGAAATAGGCGATGGTCTTCACGATTTCACTTTTTGCATGGTCACTTTGGCATTGCGTTGGTTATCATTCTTACTCTTCTGCGTTTGCTTAGATATTCTGCGTTTTCTCATGGTTTCCCCTTTTTGCATACGTAGTTTGAGGGCTGATTTGACGGTTACTTGGCTCGATTGCGGATACAATGCCTTTCCTGTACCTTCGTTGCTTTACTTCTCTTGTGGGGTGTTTAAGGGGGGTTCATGGGTTGATGATAAGAATGCATGGGTGGGGGGTAGTTAAGATTGAATGCAAGATTTAATACTAGCAGAATACCGATGACTTTCCTAATAACTTGGATTATTATGAACAAATAGCTACACTTTACAGTACTAGAAACACACACGGAATGCTGCTAGGACTTTTTCAATGGCAACGAGATATTCTATTTTCTCTATCTAGTGATGCCCTTTTCACCAAGAACACTCACCAAGAAACATTTAGGGATATTAGAAAGCTGCTAGTAGCGTTTCTTCTCAGCTTTTTTTTCTACCAACTCCCTCCCTCCCTCCCTCTTTCTCTACATTCGCGGCATGTAACAGCGTCGACAAGTACCATTAGATCTTTGTAGCACCCGGTGGTAAGCCCGACAAAGATATCCCGTACGATTACTCCGATCTCCTTGGTATTGCGCACATGGGAAGTTGGGCCATTGCTCGTTGATTTGTGTGCCGCAGCGGTGGCAGCAGAGGATGAGGTGGGTACACATGCCTGTTGATTGGGTTGGTTTGTGGGTTGTGAGGATGGGATGGGATGGTGATGGGTTTCTGTTGTAGATATGGTTTCTTTCTTGGAGGGATTGACTATGGGTTTATATACTACCTTTGAAATGGTTGAGGACGCGAATCATGAGGTGTTTATTGAGATGTGAAGCTCTGATTGCCAGGGGAGGATACTTCTTGATGAGCTTGGCGATTTTGTGATTATATTCTATGATAGAGAATAATGCTAGCGGGATGTTGTTCATTCGACTAAAATGTGCTCCCATTTTCCTACGTGAATCAAGACCGGTGATAGGGGGTATACCAATCACTGGGGAAACGCTAGAACTTATGCTAGCAGCAAAAGATTCAGCTAGCCATTTCTCAGAGTTTGTCAAGTATTAGCGAATCTTCGCTAAGCGTGAGGTTTAAAAGACTAAATTATTTTTGATGAGTACGTAGTCTGAAATGTCTAGGTGTTGATGCTATAGTAGCACTGAACCAATAATTACACAAGCTCGTGTAACTCTCGTTCTCATCGGAGTAATAAACTCAACTGGTACTACTGTACCGTCGATTATATACGAGGAAGTGAATGTTACCATCTGCTAGCGTGAACTGAATTCGTTTCTATGATTTTTAGACAAGTGAAGAAAAAAACTCGGAAGGAAGGAATGAAATAGGACTCTGGGGTTTAGATCTATACAAACATGAGATGTCGCAGATAGAAGCACAGAGAGTAGGGAGAAATTTAGTTCATGAAATTTGCCGAATTGAGTGCATATTTCAAGATTTCTTTAGTCCAGGACACATCTCATTGCTGTCCCTCATAATCCCTCTTCCAAATCCTATCCCACTTCTCCTTATCAACCGCAAACTCCCTCACATACTCACTCTCCAACTCATGTGTCCTCCGACCTAGCAACACCAAACTATGTAACGGCCCCCCTAACCTCTCATCCGCATCGCAAAGCTCCCTCAACGTCCCACTAACAAAAACTTCCTCCTTCCCCCCAACCCTCGCCGCACCAACAGCCAAACTCTCCTCCCCATACACCCCCTCTTTTCCCTCCCCTTCCTCCTTCTTAATCTCCTCTACCTCCAACATCTGCTCGCAACACTGACCGACCGTCATATACCGTGGCGGTTCGTAAATTTTCCTTCCTCGTGCCATGTTTTCTAGGGATTGCTCTTTGACTTTGATGTCTAGCAGAATGAGGGTGTGCAGACCGATACTGCGGTTGTCGCGGATTCGGTCGTGGAAAGAAGCGGGTTTCCACGTCTCGGTGAAGAAGACCATGGATACGGTTTGGCCGAAGTTGTAGAGTTGGAGGCCGGTGCTGCCGATGGCGGACATGATGGAGGCGTTGGGGATGGTGCGGATGGGGATGTTTAGGGTGCGGGCGCGGAGGACGAGGTCGGTGTGTGTTGTTGCTCTGAATGAGAGAATGATTAGTTTCGGGTACAGAAAAGAAGAAGGATGTTGAGGGGGGGGGATATACCCGAATGGATCTCCAACTACGAGGAATGCGACATCGACATTTTGCGCATCGTGGAGGATATCGTCACTTGCAGATTCGACCATTTCTCGGTCTGCGATTATAACTTCTCGGCCATAGTATTTCTCCTACTGAATATCAGCGTCAGCTCCAACGTTTTACCCAGCAATTCAAACATATCAAGTCCACAAAAAATGCATTGCGACTTACGAGGATACTCTTATCGACAAGTAAAATACTTGTGTAAGCCTCCAAGTAAACCCTTGAGGCTTTCTTGACAACCTCGAGACCTTTGACAGTAATGTCGGTCTCATCAGAGAGGCCGAGGCCTACTAGGTACAACATCTTTGTTTGGAGGTTGTGAAGTGAGTGTTGTTGTTTTTAGAAGGGATGCGACTCGGTTGGTGGCGGGGGAGGATTTTGTGCCCCTCATTCACTTTTTATGCGGCAGTATTTCACCGCCTTGGGTTTCGCTCCACATTTATTTCATAGCTCGAGCTCAAGCATCGCGGTGCAACTTCAACCTGACAACAACGTACAACCAGATTGGAAGACCGCGAACGATTTTCCCAATACAACTGCGGAATCCTACCAGAAGAAAATAACAAACAACGCACATATACATCGTAGAAGCGAAATACCGCAACAATGTCAGGCAAAAAAGGAGCCTACGAGAATGCCGCCTCCGACACCGACTTCCGCAAGAAATACGACCGCGCCGAATACGCCGCGAAAGCCCTAGAACGCGAAACCAAAGAAAAAGAAGAAGGCAAAGCGCGCTACGAAGCCAAACTCGCCGGAAAGAAATACTACGCTCCCTTAACGGGCGAGGAAACTCTCACATCAGCTCGCGCAAGCCGTCTGGATGTCTCGCAAAATGTTGGGAAGATTATGTTGTTGCCTGCCGGGGCGGCGACGGGGAAGAGAGGGAGGGGAGCAGGATTTTACTGTGCGGATTGTGATTTGACGTTTAAGGATAATTTGCAGTGGGTGGAGCATGAGAATAGCATGCAGCATCTGAGGGCGATTGGGCAGACGGGGGAGGTTAAGAGGGCGAGTGTTGAGGAGGTACATGGGAGGATACAGATGATTTGGGAGAGGATGGAGGAGGAGAGGACGCAGGATGTTAAGACGCTAGGGGAGAGGTTGGAGGTTAGGAGGGTGGAGGATGAGAAGGAGAGAGAGGAACGACGAAGGAAACGAAAGGAGTTGGTTGATAGGAAGAGGGAGGCCAAGGAAAAGGAGGTCGAGGTCAAGAAGGAATATGGGGAGGATGTGAGGGTTGAGGGGGAGCATGATGAAGAGGATATGATGGCTAGTATGGGCATTGTGGGATTTGGGTCTTCAAAAAAATGAAGATGGCATTGGTGCCAAAATCTGGGCATAACAAATTGATTTAGCGATGGCGTTCTGGGGACAAAGTTGCACACGAAAACCGTACCTGTAGACCGGTCGAAGAGCTATAAAATTGAAATGGCCTCGACGCTGTAATATCACAAAAGGATATATTTACCATCAGATCAGAATCAAGATCATTTCCTCTCAGTTCCCTGTAAACCTCTCAGTTCCCTGTAAAGAGGAGCAAATTTCACCCCTTTCCCGAGGCGAAGAAACTCTACTACCTAGGTACCATTCCCAACTTCTCCGTTCATCCACTAACTCAAAGGCACAGCAGCGTCACATGATTCCATCCCCAATGAGGTACCTTACTTGCGGTTTCGTTGCATATCGAACGTTTCCTAACCTTAGCCATAACCTTATGGCTAACCTTATAAAAAGCACAGTCCACCTTCTTGTCCCGAGGCTGGCTTCTCAAGTCCCTCTACACTGGGCTACCCAGTGACCTAACCCTTGCCCTGATACAAAATACCCACTAGGGTTGCCTAATAAATTGAATGAATAGGATTTTTTAGTTATAATTCGATTCATTTAATTCGACTTATTCATAATTCTGGTTATTTAATATTAATAATTCTATGAATAATTGAATAATTTATGAATTTTTATAAAAAAGGGATATAAAAATAACTATTAAAAGAATATTTAAGCGAACTAATTTCATTAAATTTAAAATAAGTTATTTTTTATTTCTTTTAAGTTTTTTTAATATAAAATGTATTAAAAATTCTTAATTATAAAATATTTTAATTTTAATTTAATTTCCTTTATTAAATTCGAATTAATAATAGAAATTTAACCTTTTAATAAACTTCTTAAATTATAATTATTCATTATAATTATTCATTATAATTATTCATTATAATTATTCATTATAATTATTCATTATAATTATTCATTATAATTATTCATTATAATTATAATATTATTAAATAAATTTAATTTAACCTTTATAATCTTCTTGTAATTCTTTTTTATTAAATTATTCTTTCTTTTCCATTTAATATTATTATTATTAATATTATTAATATTACCGAAAAAAATGATCCTTTTATTTTAAAAGCTTTTATTAATCCGCCTTTTATAAACGATATAATTAATTAATTTATAAGAAATTCCTCTTTAATGGAACCTTTATTAGAAATATTTATTTATTCTTATTTTAATTTAATGATATAATAAAGGGCTAAAATAGAATTATAATAAAAGGAAAAGAAATCTCGGAAATCTAATTCTTAAACGTAATTTTATTTCGATCTTAAAATTTTTAACGATATTTAAGAATATAATAAATAAACGAAAAAGAATATAAAATAAAAGTATAAATATTATTTAAACTTTATTTTAATAAAGAAAGTTTATTATAGAAATTAAACTATTATAAATAAGCATTTAATTAACTTTTATAAATTTATGAAAAAAGATTATTTAATAAATTAATAAATTATTTATAATATTCCTTTCGATTTATAATAAAGTATAATTAATTTTATAGTTTTAATTAAAACTCTAAATTCGAAAAAAGCTTTTATTTAATTTATAATTCTTATAAACTAATCGTTATTAATTTATAATTTTATTTCTTTTTTTTATTAAATTTATATTTCGAAAAGTTAAATATATTTTATTTAAAATTATTAAATTTTAACGAAATATATTAAATAATATTATTACGATTCGGTAATTAAATTAATTAAAGAAATAATAATCGATTATATATTTTTTTCTCTTTTATTTAATAATTAATTTATAGGAAATTATAAGTATATATTAAAAGTTATCGGATATTAGATTATATTAGATTAGGAATATTAATTTATTATAATAGAATTTATAAAGATAAAAAGGAAATTCGGTATTATTATAATTAAAATTTTCTAATATTTATTTAAAGAGTAGAAAAAGATTATAAAAATAATTTTAAAGAATAATAAATAAATTACGATTATAATAATTTATCTTAATTTAAATATAATTTATAAGCTTTTTATAATAATAAAAGATAATATTTCTCTTAATAATATAATATATAATTGTTTTTATAAGCTTTTATAAAAAGTAAATTATAATAACGATTTTATAATTTATAAGCTTTAATATCGCTTTTATAAAAGATATTTTTATATTTAATATATAATTTATATTATAACCTTTATTATTAACGTTATTTATAAGAAATTAAAGGTTAATAATGGTATTATAATATAATAAATTATCTCCGATTTCTATAATAATTAAATAATCTTTAATATTAATTTTATATCTTTAAATATTTATATAAAAGTAAAAATATTTAATCTTTAAGTTTATATAAATAATAAATGAATAATTATATAATTATAATTTTATAAAATTAAATTATTCCTTAATATTAATATACGATAAAATTCCTTATTTTTAATAATATTTTATATATACGTAAATTAATATATTTTTCCTTAAATTATACGGAAATTATTAACTTATAAACCTTTAGTTCTTATTTTTAAAAAATAGAAAATAATTAAAATTATTAAATATATATTATATTCCTTTTATGATTTTATATTTTAAGATTTATATAATTATTCTTCTCTATTAGATTTTATTAATATATTTTAAGGGTTTAATGATTTATTAAATAATATAAAAAAAGTTAACTGTTAATTTAATAATATAAGCCTTAATATTTAAGAAGCTTTTATAAATATAATAAAGAAATTTAACGAATATTATAATATTATTTATAAGATATTAATTTATTTTATAATATATATATTTAACTCTTATATAAAAACTAAATTAATTAAAGAATAATATAATAATAAAGATATTACTTTAATTATTAATAACGTTTATATATATTTGAAAATAAAATAGTTTAAAATATTTATTATTAAAAGGAATATAAATATTAGTAAATATTCTTTTAATATAATACATTTTATTTAGAATCTTTTATTTTATATTTAATCATAAAAGAAAGCTTAATTTAATAATATTAATATTTACTTTAATTCTCTTATAATTATATAAGATTATATTAATCTTATTTATTATAACTCTAATTAAATATTCTTTTAACAAAAGGCTAATAAGAATTAATTTCCTTATTTAATAATAATAATTAAGGATATTCTAATTATTTTTAATATTAAAATTAATATAAAACGTTTATTTTATAATAAGAGAAATATATTCGGTATATATAAATACCTTTTAAAAGATAAAATAATATAATAATTAATTATTTTAAAATCTTATTTTAAAAGGAAAATAAGTATATTTAATATAAAAAGTAAAATAAAACTATTAAAAGTATATAATTATTCTAGATTAAAGCCGAAATTAATATATTAATAAAGGAATAATTTCTTATAAATCGGTAATAAATTATTATTAAAATTAATTAAATATTTAAAGACTATTTTACGCTTTATATTAATTTAATAAATAGAGAAATTAAGCGATAAATCAAATTTTCTATAAGGTCATAAAATACGGATATTTAACCTAAAAATAATATATATTAAATGAAAATTCAGAAATATATGGCCGAATTCATTTAAAATCTAAGGATATTTATGAATAATATAATTAAAAATCTTAGGGTTATTTAATTATTCATTTATTTAATTCAAAAAATTCGCGTTCATTAAGTAACTCTAATACCCACTAGTATTCAATTTCGCGTTAACAATTAATACACGGTATTGAGATAAAGATATAATATAGAGGTAATTGACCAATTGTATTAATTCTCTCTGTTACGGTTTGCCGTTGTCCAAATTTGAATGCTCCGCCCTGTATTACCAAAATCAAAGCCGTATTGTCAATAGCGTGAGGAATGCATACTGTATTAATGAATTTCAAATTGCACCGAGTCCGATGAGTCTTATTTTGGAAATCGGTAACATGTTCTAGCGTTAATCAGTTCCGAGTCACCCCCTCTCCCGTTTCCAGCCCTTCATTCTTTTAGATATTCTGGTATAATACAAGTCAAAATGACAGAAGCCCGGAAAACGGGAGAGTTTCGTTCACGGGAAGGTTTTTCCCGTTAACCTTGACTTTTTTGAAGTTAATAATCTGGCACAATAAGATCAAAACCGAGACAAGTGGAAGACTCTAAACCAATTAATACGGTATTCCAATAAATAGGCACTCAATTGCTTTTCTTTCAACCCCATAAAGTCGCTTTTCCATCCAAAGTCCCAACCCAACCAACGCCATGCTAAACCCAGCAATTTTGAACAAAGCAACTACACATCCAAATCACCAATCACACTCTTCCTCCTGAAGAACCCTGTAAATGCTGCACTCCTCGGCGTCCTCATCGGTTCCTCCTCACTCTCTTCGCTAATACTCTTATCCTCCACCGACCCAAAATCTCTCTCTTCGTCCCCACACACAACCACATACCATCCGATTTCCTCCCCCTTTTGCAGTTGATCCTTTAGTTTCTCGAGCCATGCTAAGCGTCGACTCTTTCGTCTTATTTCGCGTGCGCTCAACCCGCCTTCTCCGACGGGACTCATGGGCCCATTGACGCTTGCTTCTTCGGCGCGTTGGAGGGCTTCGTATTTATTGATCTCCTCGGCGATGGAGATTCCTGTGTCGATACGGATCATGTAGTCGCCTACATAGGCGTGCGGTTGACTAGAAGTGGAGAGGTCTGCGGGGTTATATTGCTCGAGCAGTTTTACGGCGGACCAGTCGTTGAATTTTGGTTGTTTTTCCGCAAGTGTGCTATGGCTTGAATTCGAAGTCGAAGTCCCAGCCGATTGAGACCTCGAATCTCTCTTGCTTGCACCATTCCCATTCCCATTCCCATTCAATCCATGAAGCGATTTCTTCCTGAGAACATTCCTCGTGCTATTCGTCGTGGTGATATCAGCAGGCCGGCCTCCTTTGCGGAAAGAGAGAGAGGATGTGAGGGATGATCGAGAGGCTGTATTGATTGTCGAGATGCGGGGGATTTTGACGCTTTCTTCGGTTGAGGAGGAATCGCGAAGTACTGGAGATGTTGCTACGGGGGGATTGCTGGGTGGTAGAAAGTCGAACATGCTATAGAAAGAGTTGAGAAGTTCAACTGAGGTCGCTGGGGCTATGATCCATTCTGCTGCTGCGTCCTCGAGATCTTCTTTTATGATGTGTATGCGAATGGCATATCGATGCCAGCGGAAGCCGTGGACGAGGTAGGTTGGCATTGCGGGGCTGCGTGAGTATCCTCCGTGTATGGATAATATGCAGCGGAAAATGGATTGCGAATTGGAGCTGGAGACCTGGAGACTTGGTCAAGATGGCGATTCTTATTGTGTACGACAGCTGGAAAGTCAAAATCAGGAATTTTAAGGATTGTGCTTCTGCATATAGCCTGAGTTCAAGTCGAAAAAAGGGTGTTGCAGATTAAAGTGACGCGAGCTGTTGGTCTCGAATCTATCCCTTTCGCGCTGCGGTGGAGGGGTAAAGCAGAATTCGGAAGGTGGCACCAGATCTGTGGTGCAATGGGCGGCGGCTGTGGTTCTGTATAAATGCAAATGCCCGGTGATGCAGGTTTTACAAACTCGCGTGTATCTCGAAAAGAACGAAGGGAATTGAATTGGAGGTTTGGTATGCAGTCCACTGCAGCTGAACCTCCAGCTTATGTACAATACGGCGCATGTGTTGGTGGCCCAAGCTCCCCAAGAAGTTGGGGGTTTGCGAGTTTGCCCTGCGTATATTCCCTACCCTGGTTAACTCCAGGGCGGCTACGCTCCGACTGGCTCTGCTTAGGGGGACTTGGCGCTCGCTGTCAGATCAAGTTAGCGCACGACCCATGCTATGATCTGTTTTTTGCCTTTTTTTCATCCCGCCGTATCGCCTTGGGGAAGCGAAATCTGGTCCGGTATACCGGTAGCATTTATAGTGATGGATCATGGATACGATAATTCTCCTTCGGGCTTTTCATTTGGAGATTCCTGGTTATCAAAATTGCATTGTCTGTGCGCTTTTCTTTTGAGTCTTGGCCTCTTGGGCTTCAAGTGAAGGGTCGTCATCGTTACATTTGCGTGGCACAGTTTGTTGGAATTCGTTTCGAGGCTTGCTTGGTTGGGACATCTACAGTCTGCATTGTTGTTCCTGAATCATTTACGTAGTAGGACTACATTTGGTTGCGAAAGTGAATTCCCTTCTGCGCCATCTTTAACTTCTATTTCATCGTCACTTTCAGATCCAAACACCATACTCTCGAGCCTCTTTTTGCTTTTAGTCGAGAATTCACAACACCTAGGATGCCGTTATATGGCAGAATCCTGGGCTGTCACAGATAACGTAATGGTTACTCACCATTGAGTGGAGCGGTGAAAGAGGGCTCTTGGTATTCGAAAGCCGAAGTTAAATCTTCACCTCTGCTCCACGTTGTACATTGCTCATAAAAGTCTATTGACCTCCAATACCTCTCCTTTTATTTTGTGGTTCTTCGCGGTCCAGATAAAGCTCTGAGATGTAAATCCCTGGCTGTTTTGCATTCGCTCTCGGAGTTTATCTGAGTTGTGATAAAGTATGATGGTGTTATTGCGGCAATGCGGCCGTAAATTGTGGAATCCTTACTGCGATTTCCTTATTGCACAAGGAATTAGACACATTGAAAATTCTACCAACTGCCGCCTCTCCCTTCTGCCAGTATGGAGTTCGTTGTCTAGACCAGCGCTCCAGCTTCCCGAGGTGGCTTGCTGGCTTCGGCACTTTCAACTTCCACACAACACTCCACTTTCCGCGGCGTTCTCTCTTCTCTTTGTGCTTTTCTCTTTGCTCAATTCGGTCCCGTGGTTTCAACAGTACTTTGTTCACCTTTGACTTTACAATGAAACTGATCTTTAGTTATTATTTCTTCAGTCATGGTGTCAATTTGCGGAGGAGCATCGTTGCGCGCGTTTACGCAAAAATACAGATGCATTTTCAAAGCTTGCGTGAGCTCATGTAATCTCAAACCAGGCTCTACGCCGATAATGGAGTTGAATCAGCCCCATGGTGCTTTTATACGAGCTACGTACGGCGTAGTGATCTCACTGGTCTGAGAACTTCCGAAGTCGGACACACCTCAGCATTATAACCGCATCATCTCTAGTAATCAAAGCTACGTATAGGGAAATTCTTTCTGGGGAATTGCCAAGCCACGAGACTCTATGTGTCTCTGCGAGCTCTTCCACTTGACATCGTTCTTACTATTTGCTTAAAGAGCGACGATTTGACATCCGTTATTTTCAAAAGGCTATATATTCATGGTTTGGTTTATATGTGCGTTTCATTTGGGATTCAAATAGCGGGCTGCATTGTCTTGTCTGGTTATACATCAAGGCTAGGAACGAGACATCCGCTAACTGTCGCAATCATGATTCTCGAACATCTTGATCATGACCGTCAAGAGCGGGGTATGGAAAGATGTATCCCGAATCGCATATGGAAGTCTCGTTCCTTTACGAGCGTTTTGCATAGATCTTGCTTATGTGCTGGCAGCATTTCGCTGAAGCACCATGTATAACGTCACAGCAAGTGGGGGTGTAAGAGGCCGAATTAGTGAATGGCTCGTTGACTTGACCTATCTAGTACCCATGTTATAAGAATTTATGTCATAGGGAAGATGGAACTATTCTCCTCAACGCTCGTGATCACTGTCCAACTTTTCTGGAAGCAAGGGGGCACGCCACTTTCCAGCCAATATCATTGAACGCACTCTCCTCGGAAGCGGAAGCACCACTGAACAACTCTCTTGACACCTTCGAAGCCATGACTATTGACAAGACAATTAGCAACGAGACCGCGAACTCCTTCGCTGGCAGTGAAGGCAAGTATCAGCTTCCTCACAACCAAGCTGAGATCGAGAGGTTGCACAGACAACATGAATTCATCAAGACGGCATGCGATGGTGACCTAGTACCCACTGGTCAGCTCACTCCAGGAGCACGAGTCCTCGATTCCGGCTGTGCAGATGGTCAGTTTAACCTCACTTCTTTCGCCAGAGCCCCAAACTAACAAACCTTTCCATCACAGGCAAATGGCTCTTAGACCTCAACTCAGCCCATGAAGGGAAACTTGACTTGCATGGAGTTGATCTCAGTGACAACCTTTTCCAACAACATCAATCCCTTGATTTACGCAAGCACGATATCCGCAAACCGTTTCCTGAATCTTGGGCTTGGAAAGACTCGTTTGATTTTGTGCATCAGAGGTTGTTGATTTGGGGACTGAAGAAGTCTGAGTGGGAAGGTGTGGTGAGGAATTTGGTTGACGTTGTGAAGCCGGGAGGGTGGATTCAGCTTGTTGAGGTGCAGTGGTAAGTCCCAACCACTAACTGCGATTTCTGTTGGCCCAGGTCGAAGAGAATTTTGAATTAGTTGTAGCTGAGTCTGCCGTTGTGACTGAGCTATATGTCCATCCGCCTCTCCCATTCTTGGCACCAATTCTCTCAAGTGGCCAGGCACATTGTGTTCCGGAACGCGAGGGGGCGGGGTTGAAACTTGAGCAATACAGTACCCAACAAACCCAACACTTACTACTCCCCTATCTATCCATCCCTAACTCTCCCGTCTCCATCCCCACAGGATCCTCGACACCATCCCCCCCTCCTCTCCCGAACTAGAAAAAATCCAAATCATCCAAGAATGGTCCTGCGCAGCCCCCGGCTTCGACATCCGCATCTCCAACCGTCTTCCCCGTCTCCTCGCATCCTCAGGAATCCAAGATATCTCGATAACCTCCTTTGACCTGGGCTACGGCAAAACAGCTAAACGAGAGGAAGATCAGAATTGGACCGCAGACCTGTATAGGGAGACGTTGCTTACATTGGCGCCGTTGATAAAAGGTGAGACTTCCAAGAGGGAAGGGGGGTGGGGCAATGCTGACTGGTGAAATAGGTCGTGAAATTCCGGGGTTGGCGACGAGTTCTGAGGAGTATGTTGAGTTGGTAGAGAGGATTATTGGGGAGGTTAGGGAGAAGGGGTTTACGCCTAAGGTGAAGTGGGTTAGGGGGAGGAAACCGTTGTAATATCCAGCACGAAACACTTCAGGTGCTTTTGAGGGACGAAATTATTAGTATATGCAAGGGGACGTTCTTTTTCCTCGCTCGGAGCCGCTTGTTATGAGTGATATGTTGTTGAGATGTTGAAGTATTTGAATATTTTGTTCTGAGCAGGTTGCACCTTAATATTATTGAGAATTGTGTATTGCATTAGGTGTATTCAAGGAGTAGATATTTCCATTGTACTGTACAGTCTACGTGTGACCTCTCCAAAAAGGTCGCTACTAAGCCAGTAGTAGCAAAATCAAAAAGTAACCTGAAATATGAGAATCCCCAGAAATCGTACCCCGTGCCAAGATAACGGGCCAAATAACGATCCTTTATAAAGTCAGCAAGTTGTATCAATGGCACATAGTAGTGAACTTACCAACGTTAAGTCGCTAGCTAGCTACCATAGTACTCTTTCCAAAAGAATGAATTTCGAGAAAATGGGACCCAGGTGCGTAACATCGCGGACAGTCTTTTCTTATTATTAGGATTGCGGTGTTTTGAAGGGTTGGGTGTGAGCTTACGAAGTTTGCATGGTATGTTGCACCTTGATATTTCTGGCAAGGGGTAATGTTGGGGGGGCAAGTAGTTTCTGGATTTGTGTTAGCTGAGGTGTGCGGACTATTAAAAGGGGATTGGACGTACCAAAACAAGATGAGAACTACTGGATACCCAAAGTAATCCCTTCAAGAAAAATTGATCCCAACATCCTCCAAAGTCTCATTAATTGCGCTAAGCCGCATAATAAGAGATCTTAGCCTCCCACTGCTTGAACTCAATGAACAATCGATGTCGTGGTAGAGCTTCTGGTTCCTCCCTAAGTTTCCTTTCAAGCTAAGGAATTTGATTTAGTGAACGGTCCGTAGCTGCGTTTGCCGCTGCAATTTGCTCAAGAAGCGTAGGTGAATTTCGAAGTCGGAAAGCCTCATGTGGCTCTACGGCTGCTTGAAGTTCGGGAGCATAGTCTTACTCCCTTTTGATTTCTGTCGATTGGTTCCTTTTAGCTCTTGCTTGAATTTCAAAGAGCACGGTCTTGTTCCCTTTTGGCTTCTGCTCCGGCTTGGTCCCTTTCGACTCTTGCTTGAATTTCGAGAGCACGGTCTTGTTCCATTTTGGCTTCTGCTCCGACTTGGTCCCTTCTGACTCTTGCTTGAATTTCAAGAGCACGGTCTTGCTCCCTTTTGGCGTCTGCTGAGATTTTCTCATACGATGCCGACCTTGCCCTAGTGTCGGCAGCCCAGCAAAAAGGGCATTTCTTCTCCTCAACGGCTTCGTCTTTCTGTGTTACCTCATCACAATATTTTTGACCTCTTAAAACATTATCGCATGCGGTGGTACGATCACGAGGTTTGTGCTCATGATTTGCGTTTATGGCACAAGGCTTGTTGGAATAATCGATTCTCTGGCGAAAGCACATCTTGTCTGAGGCAAGAAGAAAATATCCTGAGTTCGAAAGAAAGAGCTTTCTTTGAAGCTTGGAATTGATGCTTTGGAGATTCGTTGTCAAGTAGACAGAAAGGCTGAGTCGTGTTTTGAAAAGGGTTAAAATAGAGAAAGGAAGGCTGAAATTTATAGTTTTCTGGGCCATGGTTCTGTTATTCAGAAACAGGACAGGTTATATTATTCACCTCAAAGCCACCTTGCAATTTTATTGGGATTATCTCCAGTGAATTGAATACAGACAAGAATTGTTGCCATTAAGAACTAGGAGGATGATTCCTAGGATTATTGTACAGGGAGCATAATTAGAGGTAGAAGTGATGGTATTGATTAAGGTGAAGGTGAGAGAAGCTCTTCGATTTTATGATATATTTCCTCTTTGAGCATGAGCCTCTGATTGGTTTTAGTATTAAGTCTTGATATAATAGTTGTTTCTATTTATTTTTAATATTCTTTCTGAGATAGTATGTTATATGAGAGTGTATTAATAGTTGTAACTCCTTTTGTTTTGTAATTTTTTTTAAGTTTTAATTAGTTTTTTATTTATTTATAAAGTTAATTATATTTATGTTACATGTCCAGATCTGTGACCCTTAAGTAGTCGAGTAG
The DNA here is from genome assembly GCA_003988905.1 of Hymenotorrendiella dingleyae. NCBI lineage: Eukaryota > Fungi > Ascomycota > Leotiomycetes > Helotiales > Helotiaceae > Hymenotorrendiella > Hymenotorrendiella dingleyae. Next base: position 56,681 of record QYAP01000336.1, read on the forward strand.
CATATTGGACTTCCATCCAATAATAGTTCCTTTTTGGGCAGTTCACTGTTGGTCTAGTGGTAAAGCGACAATTTAATATATTTTTAAACCTTTAAAATAAAATATTTATTAAAGGCTTTATTAATCTGTTTATTATTATTTTCGTAATTTTGATATAGTTTATTATTAGTTTTCTTTATTTATAAAAATTTCGAATATAATAATAATATATATTAATATATTTTAATCGTTTATATAATCTTGGATTTTTAATTAAAATAATAGCATTTATATTATCAAATTTTATATTAATATTAATAAGGTTTCTTTCGATATATTAAAAATAATTTATATTTTTAAGAATTTATTTAAACTATTAGTCTTAATTTATTATAAAGGATTATATTATATATTTCGATTTATATATACTTTTTATTATTAGATTTTATTTTTAATTTGATTAGGAAATAGGTTCTTTATATAATATTATAATATTATTAAATATATTTTTACGGTTTTCTTTATTATTAATATAATCCGTATTTATGAATATAATTAGCTTTTTTATTCTTTTTAGGCCGTATTATAATTTATTTTTAATTATATTTATAATATATTAAAAAAAGTCTTTTATATTAAAAGTATTAATAACCGTTAATTTTAATATAACGTGGTTTATCACCGAGCGGCGCATATCACCGAGCGGCGCACTTTTAGCGATTCCACCACCCCATCACTTTGACACGCGTTTTTTTGTA
>QYAP01000337.1:0-43719 GCA_003988905.1 Hymenotorrendiella dingleyae
CAACAGTGAACTGCCCAAAAAGGGACTATTATTGGATGGAAGTCCAATATGCTACTCGACTACTTAAGGGTCACAGATCTGGACCTGTAACAATTAAATAATATTCTAATATTTATATATTTAAATTATTATTCTTCTTATTAAATTTAAAATTATAAAATCTTATTTTAAAAGAATAATTAATTAATTAATCTTTATTTTCTTTTTTTAAATTAATATTAATTAATTTCTTATTTAATATAAAATATTAAATATTAAATACTTTATTATTATTTAATTTCCTTTATATATTTACTTATTTATTTATATTTCTTTCTTTTTTAAGTTATTTTATTATTATAAAAATTATTTTATTATTATTATAAAACTTATAATCTATTTAAATATATTAAATATATATTTTTCTCCTATAATATATAATATTTATTAATAATAATAAAATTAAAATTCTTTTTATTATTTAAAAAAATCTTATTATTCGCTTTTATACTTTTCATTTTTTATTTTCGTATTTTTTATTATCATTTATTATAAATATATATATTTTCTATTTATTTATAATATATAAATATATATTAATAAATATTAAAAAATCTATTTATTATTATTATAATTTTAAATAATATAATTATATATAACGAATTAATATATAATAATAATAATATAAATAAAATAAGAGATTATATTATTAATAATATAAAAGAAGATATAAGGTTATTAAAAGAAAAGAAGAAAAAAATAATAAAAAAAATAAAAGAAAAAAAAACGATTCTAAAAAAACTCTTAAAAAAAAAAGAAAAAAAAAAGGTTAAATTCAAGAAAATAAATTAAAAAAGGGGTTATAAATAATAATTTAAAAAGGATTTAATTATAAAAGAAATATTATATAGAAATTAAATTTATATTAAAATAAAAACCTTTTTATTATAATTATTTAATAAAAAATTCATTAAATAAAAACTAATATTATAATATATATAATTATAATTTTTTTATTAAATTCTATTACGATTTAAATAAATACGATCATAGAAAAATCCTTTATTAGAATAAAATATCTACGGCATCGGCCACTTACCATTTAGATAGATAAACTCGCTTACTAGCCTTTATTTCAAACCTCCGATATCTATATATTATTCATCCAACTTAGTCATATTCGCGAAGATGTTCAAATGCGGTGATGAGGCCATGATGAAATATTGGGCGGATCGATTCCTGGCCCACAAGCGATATTGATGGGCTCCGCTCCAAGCGATGTCAACAAATACCAACCTATCCACCGCGAATCCAACGATACTCTGCCGGCATGGCTTTTGACTTTGAGTTTGCAATCCCGCTACACGAGAATCCGGGGATTGGAAAGCATATCGAAGCTTAGCTGGCAAATTAATGCGATGGCTAGAGGTGCGAATTCGACGTGTCATGCCCTATGAAAGATCTTCCGGGGGAGGGTTGCAGAGGTTGCAGCACTGTTTGTGGTCGTGCCCGAGAGCGGCCCGGCCTCGCGCGCTGCACACGCCACTCGTTCCTCTCGAGCCGAGCGTTCCTCTTGGGCCTTTCCTCCGTGCCCTTCTCTCACTTCCCGTCTCTCAGCCTCCTCCTTCATCCAACCACCAACGGAAATTGCGCGCGTCTGGCTGCCCATCCGCTGGAAGCGAGGCCACTTGTGCATGTTCCTACATATAACACCCTGTCATTAATCAAATGGCTGGTCCACTCTGGAGCAGGACCGCGGCTCCATCGCCCTTGTCGCCAATGATGGCGATAGCTTCAGATGCTGGCGGCGATCTTCTGCAAGCCCCGAGAGATTAGTTTGGAGCCAACCAAGAAGGATGCTACCATGTTGGAGGGCAATGCGGAATCACGGATAAATTTCATATCAAGGACCTCGGGATGCCCAGGAATCGCTGCTTCATATATCATGGAGCCCTCGCCTGAGCTGGTCGACGTTGATGGATTTTTGAGACGAGAAATGCAATTGATCAATTGAGGTTCGCAAATGCCGCAGCGATTTGGTCTACTCTCGATGATCGAGAGGGAGAGGACTGCTCATGGCACCTCGTTTGCGCCTTTGGTTTGCGTCGACGAAGAGGAAGGGGAAGAAACATATCTCTGCTCTGCACATCGATGAACTACTCAAGGCGAGGTTTTCCATTCGAGCGAGGCTTGCTCCATCAGTGCAGAGATATCTCGACGAGGAGGAAAACGACTATGAGTGGAAGCGGGAGGATTCAAAGGATTTTTTTGTTGACCCTCCGGTGAGGAATTGGCGCGACGAAGATGTGGTGAATGCTTCACCTATATATCCGTTTGTCAACCAATCTCATCGAGTACGGGCAAGACGACTAATGAAGAACAGAAATTCACACACAGATAGAAGACTTCTCCCTTTAGGAGGAATTCAAGTAAGAAAGCGGCCGACATGTAATCTCTGCCCGCATCCAGGTGGGGTGTGCAGCTTCCAACAATACCAGACGGCCAAAGCGAGGCCTCCTATACCTCCACCACGATCTTCTTCTTTACCGAGAGACTCACGTATAATCGAGTTCATCTCGAACCCCTCAGCTCCTCTATTCGCCTTTTCGCTTTCTCAGCAAGACGGCCTCTTTTTCCAATATCTCACTGAAGGATCTCTCTGCAAAATCGCCCTATTTTCGACCACGGAATTGTGGCCAATGATGCTCCAAAGATTCCAGACCGAACCTAGTGTACGTCGTATCCTTCTGGGGACCGCAATGATCCATCGCTCCAGAAGCAATCCGAATGATTCTCTTCTGAAGTACTATGAACGTTGCGCCTCTCGCCATTATACTAAAGCAATTACCCTACTGAGCGAGCTATCGTCGGTTTTGAAAGGCAAGATCGATGGGCAAATCCGGGAAACCACACTGTTGACGACCTTTCTTATGGCTGCGTTTGAAATCTTAAGACGGAATGACGATCGTGCAACCTGGTGGATGGAGAGGGGTTCAAAGTTATTGAAATGTGCAAATGATACCACTTCGGGACGAATAACACGCTCGACTGCTACCACAGGCATCGAGACGCTAGGTGCGGCGTACAGAGTAATGGATGTGAATCTGAAAGTCAAACGGATGAAAACGCAAAAACGGAACTACCGAAGCCTCGGAAAATGTGGCGGAGTGAGAATGAGGGAGGTCGCGAGGAGGAAATCATGCACTGGGATGATAAGGACACCCAACTACAACGACAGCATCATCTAACGAATCTTTTTACAATTAGGAGAGGAAGAAAGCGACGGTATAATCGGGCAAACTGACCCTACAATCATTTGAATTTTCATATTAAGTTGAGCGGCGCACCAGAAATGTGGTGATGGTTCTAATAAACAACGCGAGAGGCACGAAATGTGCACACGTCTTCGACGATACAAGGTCAATTTCTTACCAGTAATGAAAAAGGGAAAATGGAATTCTCAGATATTTTTCTAAATAAATTCATATCCCTCTTTATCACTCTATCATTGTGCCATCCTGCATGGTTTTGAACCGCTAATAAGAAGCAGCTGGGGAACGTCCCAATTAGCAATTGGCCTCCTCCACGCGTTGGAACCTCAAATCGATACCCCAGATACCTAATGACATCATCCGAGTTTTATGACGGATACAGAGTTCTTCAAGCCGACTACAGGTGCTTTGTCGGGAAGCTATCTGGGATCCAAAGCCTCCAAGTTCCAAGAATGGGAAAGAGTAGAAAGGGCGAGGACGGCCTATCGAGAACTCCCCCACGCTCCGAGCTGGCATTTTCGAAAGCTACACCGTACCTTGCATGTGATAAAAATTTGAGCCAGCTAATCCCCATCTTCAGGTTCGCCGATTGCCAAAATCCCACCATTGTCTTATCTATCCCCTCACGCCAAGAGCGCTCTTCACCACCACTTCCCAGCCCCCGAGGTTACACGAAGCTTCTTCGAACCTAGACATTTTCAAACCTCATAGGTGGAAATCTGTCTAACGTCTGTCAACATGACTTTGCGACCTTCTCGTATGATACCGATCGAGTAAGTCACTGATAAGTATCGGCGACCAAGCAATATTCCGACGCCGTGGTCCTGGACTGGAGCTGAAAGTATAAAGAGCGACTCGGAGCATTTTCCTTTAAGAAGCTTTTCTCTCCCTTGAGTTTATTCATTTCGGAAATTTTGAGGTTTAAGTCTATAAGCTTCAGATCGATCTCAATAGACAACACATACTTCCGGAACTTTTGGAAACTCAAGATGCACCCCATGAATACCGGAACATGCGGTATCCTCCTCGCCTTGGCAACGACAAGCTTCGCTTCCCCCCTCGTCTATCCCAGAGCAGCGAACGATAATCCCTTTCTCTTCATCAATTCTAACGGCCTCAATTTCACGCAGATGAACACGACACTTCCCAACGTGACGGTTTTCGCAACGGGTAAGTTCTATCTGAAACCCTACCGCGAGCATAAAATCCCGGCCCTTTTACTAACTCCCCATCTCAACCTCAGGAGGCACAATAGCAGGCTCCAGCAGCTCTGCAACTGACACTACAAACTATGCTTCCGGCTCTCTAGGCATCTTAACGCTACTGAATGCGGTCCCACAAGCTTTGAATTATTCTAATGTGGCGGGAGTGCAAATCTCGAATGTGGGGAGTGAAGATGTGACGTCGACGATTTTGTTGAGGTTGGCGAAGCAGATTAATGAGTTTGTGTGTCAGGATGAGACGATGGCTGGGGCGGTTGTTACGCGTAGGTCTTGATTTTGATTTTGGCTCTTGCTTTAGATCCAGGAGGTCATTTTTGAGCGGTATTTGAGATTGATTGGCCATTGTCTTCTGAGAATGATAGAAGGCTGGAGGTTTTTTGAATTTGGGTTTTGCTCCTCGTTCTGATTCCTGGATAAATAGAAGGCTAACTTCCATGTTCCGATATCTAGATGGAACTGATGTCCTCGAAGAAACCGCATTCTTCCTCGACACTGTTATCAATTGCAACAAGCCCGTTGTCATCGTAGGAGCCATGCGACCAGCAACAGCTCTCTCAGCCGATGGACCTTTCAAGTACGTCACCGTCACCTTCCCAACCTCCTCCTCCCATTCTCTAACATCTCACCAGCCTCCTCCAAGCAATAACCGTCGCCTCCAACCCTCTCTCCGTATCTCGCGGCGCCTTAGTCGTACTAAACGACCGCATAATGTCCGCACACTACGTGACAAAAACCAACGCCAACACGCTCGAAACCTTCAAGGCTCCCGAAATGGGAAATCTGGGTACACTTCTTAGTGATGTGCCGTACTTCTTTTATCCGCCTGTGATGCCAACGGGGAAGGTATCTGTAGACGTGAGTAACGTGACGGCAATTCCTCGTGTGGATATCCTGATGGCCTATGAGGATATGAGTCCGGATACTTTATATAACGCCGTAGCCAGCGGCGCCAAAGGCATCGTCGTAAGTCCCCCCCCTCCCATCTTATCTTGCTCAGACTGACAACCCATAGATCGCCGGCGCCGGAGCAGGCGGCGTCTCAACACCCTTCGACGACGCCATGGAAAGCATCCTCAACAGCACCAACATCCCCATCGTGCAATCCACACGCGCCCAAAACGGCGCCGTTCCTATGGATGAAACAAAAGCTAATGAGACGATACGTATTGGAAGCGGCTATTTAAACCCGTACAAATCTCGGATTCTGTTGGGTTTGCTTTTAGCGAAGGAGTTTAATGTTAGTGAAGTGAGGGATGTTTTTCAGGGTGCGGGACCGGTTGGTGCATAGAAAAGGGGAGAGAGGGTGAGGTAATGATGATTTAATGTGGAAATACGTAATGATATATGAGAAATGAAATAATATGAAACAATCGCATGAACGAGGTGAGATGTTTCTGGGGGGGCAAAAAAAAATGCGAAATTTCACCTTCGTTGGACCACAAAGGCAAGAAGAGGAAGCCCCTCCTTAGGAATTTGATATCAAACCATTAACTCAAATAATCTCAAACAAAATGTTGCCTAAACTTCGATCGCCCGGAGATACTTATTCTCGTTCAATTACCCGGCGATCGAATATCGCCAAGTCTTATTCTCCTTAGCTTACCCTGCGATGGATCCTTCACATCTAGGTTACCCGGTCAAGAAAAGTAAACCCCCGAAATTCGTATCTGGCGAGACGCGAAGAGAAAAATTGGAAGGGACGGAGGAGGAAGGAAGGATAAAACCGGTTGCAAAGTAACATTTCGTTTTGAATGGCGGGTTTTACGGTTTAAACTTTATAGATCTGTCTTACCCTGCGTTGGGATTTAACGCATTTCGCTCTCTCGTCATCAGAGGGAAAAGGGTTGCGTTTCAGATGAAGAAAAAGCTCGCGCTTCAATTCTCACTATAACATCTCCTCAATCTATTCCACCGCGGACTTCTCAGTTCTACATAACAAGCTCCCTATGACGGAATCCATCGTCTACCATATCAGCGTTACTACCCGAACTCCGCACCACCCCCTCTCCTCCAAACCCCCTAAACCACCTAAGCAACAACAACCGCAACCGCAAACCCATCCCACCCCTTCCCCCCCACCGTCTGCACAGCCGTAGCCTCAATCCTCACCTCCTTCTTCATAATCTCAAAAAGCTTTCTAGTCCCTCTAATCCAGCCCTCCTGACTTTCCTCATCCACCACCGTGCCAGCCCTCACCACATTATCCACCACAATTACTGTCCCCACCTTACTTAACTTCAACGCATACGCCCAGTACCCAGGATTATTCTCCTTGTCAGCGTCAATGAAGACCATATCGTAGGGCTCCACGGGTCCGGCGGCGTCCATGGCTTCAAGGGTAGCGATGGCGGGACCAACTTTGATGTCGACTTTGTCGGAGAAGCCGGCGCGTGCGATGTTGGAGGCGGCGACGGCGGCGTTGGTGGGGTTGAGTTCGAGGGTGGTGATGTGGCCGGTGGGGGGGATGGCTTTGGCGAACCACTGAGGAGAGTTAGTTTATGAGTTGTTTCATTTTGCAGTAATTCTGAGTGATAGAGGCCGAAGAGAAGAGGGCTGAAAAAAGATCTGACTCCTCGTGTCTCTTTCCATCCGAGACACCGCAAACAATTCTTCAAGTGGATTTCAAGAACCAAGAGCCAAAAGATCAAACAGTCAAGATAAAAGAAGAGGAGTTCTCACAATAGCGGAATATCCTCCAAGCGTCCCAATCTCCAAAACCCTCTTAACCCTATTCATCTTCGCCAAAAGATAAAGGAGTTTCCCGTCGGTAGGATTGACATCGATGGCGGGGATATCAGAGTCTTCGTTGCTTTGGAGGGCCGCGAGTTGAGCCTCATCTTGAGGGATCAAGGAGTCGATAATCCACTTATCAACACGGTCAAACTTCTCATACGCTTCGTCTGGGAGGAGAGGAGAAGTAGTTTTGTAGTGGGTTGGTGCCATTTTGAAGAAGTTTTATTGTATGTGGTTAAAGTGGGAGTTTGTGATATGAGCTTGAAGAGCGGATTTGAAAGCGAGGATGATGTTTGAATGTTGTTCTAAGGTATTGATAGCTTGACTTCTCTTATAGACGATTTTGATGTAAAGTTAGTCGAAGGTTCGCTCCGCTTAGCAATGTATTTCACGGAGTTCAATTCAAATGCAGAGCGGGGCGCGTCTCATCTGAGAATGGGTGAATTGGTGAATCAAAATGGCCGTTGACGTAAATCCTATGATAAGTACGGAGTTGGGTATCGATATCCGTTTTCTTATTCCGGGGTTAACTAGAACCTCTGCAACACGACCAACAAAATGATTTCGTATGCATACTCCGTACAACCAGAAAATTCCTTGAATTGAGGTTGCAGCCATCATCAGATAATCCGATAAGATCGGATCGGGAAATAATGCAGCAGACAAGCGTCCCCAAAATATCGGATCGACTTCCGGTACTCTATTGGTCTCTACTCGAGTACACTCATGCCCGCCCATGGACCTCCCATACACTATGTTGCCCAAGGCCACCACAATTGAACGCACTCGATAGTAGGACGGAGCCATTTGCTGCTGGCGTGTTCTTGTCCGCAAGACTTCAATCTTCACACGGGAATGCCAGCCTGTTATTCAGGCATAATATTGCGTGCTCCCTCCAAGGTTCAGTATTTGTCCCCTATTGGCCTCAGACCAACCCTTTTGGGGACCACAAATAGTGCTTTAGCCTCCACGCAAACAGTTCCGTCCATCTTCTCCAGTGTTCCATCAACCCAGACCTTTCGATCAGTAGCTTCTTTCGAGCTTGGCACTGCCCTCACTACATAAAAATTCACAGCCACAACTGGCGACTTGTATGTCAAGTTCAAGTTCGCTGTAACGCCAGTCATACTAGGAAACCTCTTGACAGCACATCGCCCCATTACTTCGTCGAGAAGCGTTGCACTAAGCCCGCCATGTACAATTATGGGCCACCCACACGTTGATGCCCCGGCGAATACAACAGCTACAACCTCTCCTGTTTCTTTATTATAAAAAATTCGCTGGAACAATCCTATGCCGTTTGAGCCGCCCAATGGTCCTGTTGTAAATCTTTTTGGGAGTTCGTCTTCGGAAATGCTCGTATACGCATCGTGGGAAGTCCACTTTGGATCATTTGAAAGTTGTTGGACAAGGGGTAGCTGTTCTGCTTTCTGTGTAAACTTTTCCTTCCGTTGGAGGTATATTGGTGAACCTCTTTCTGCTGGCGGGGACGGTAGCACTATCAAAGAGACAGTATTGCCCAATAAAAGACCAAAGCATGTGAACAAAGCTGCATATATATATGGACGTAAGGAGCGCTTTTTTTTCGGGGGCGGCGACGAGATTGGTTCTTCAAAAGTTTGCGTGCCAATCTGGGAGCGAAGATCCAGTGGCTTTGTGACTGGTGGATCGCCTGGTTGAAAGTAGGTCTTAATGGGAGGTGGAGGTGTGGAATATTGGCGGATTCGACTTAGGTTTTGGAGGGGTTGTCGCGCCCTGCTATCAATGAATATGAGGCATTGATGCGAGCCTCGAGATGCTGATATATATGCGGAAGTTTTGGCAAGGGCCCGAGTGGGAAGTCGAGTAACCATCGTATCGTGTTCCAATAGAAGGGTCAACGAGAAAGGCTATGCGATGCTGTTGACGCGGATCTCGGGGATCTGAGCTGTGGGAGGCTCTCGGCGGGCGCGATAAATATGCCCGAAAGCGTAGCCTACAAATTGTGGGCGTGTTCAATGGCGCGTTCGACGTTCGCGAGCGTTTTGTCGGCGGCGATGTTGGCACGTTGGAATTGTTTGAGAGCTTCGAGCCGAGGTGGTGGTGCATAAATGTCGCGTTATTTATGCAACCCATGCATAAATATATCCTGACACTACCATCGTAATCGCTTGGGGGAGTCATCTATGAGAACCGCCGTCAATTCCTAGCTAAGGCAAACCCAGCTGTTATTTATGCTCTGCTGCGTCCTCATAAACCGCAACATATATGCCGCACATCACTACGGCGCAGAGAAGTCAAGTGAAATTGTCGCCGAGAACAAGGCTTTCTTGATATTTGCCGTCCTGTGTACACTTTCCACCAAAATCTCCATCGCCATCGAGCTTCTACGATACGTAAAAACTAGGAAACCGCGCTTAATACTATGGGCAGCGATATCTTCAATGAGTGTTGCAACCATGGTTGTTATTATTCTCGAAATTAAGTCCTGTGTACAGCTCTTTGCTCTCTGGACTCCAACGGAAGCTGGCCAGTGCTTCACAAATAACAAAACGTGGGCCAGGATGGCCGTCTATTTCCACACACAGTTCAGCTCCTACATGAGTCTCTATTTGGCTATAGCTATTCTATACAAGTACATGGCACCAGAACGCGTTATCGAGAGGGCCAGCGCGGGTCGATCGGTGTATTTTTTCATTGTATCTCTTATGGGACTAGGCTGGATAACCTGTATCTGTCCTATTCTGAGAGATATGTATAGGCCCGGAAGCAATGAAAGTCCAACAGGTAGGTAGCTCAGATCATTTCCCTCATCCAAATGTATGGGTGCCGTAGTACCAAGACTGATGTTTGTCCAGATAATATGGGACTGATGATCTTCGTGACTATTCTGGAAATGGGAGCTGGAATTATTACAGCCTGCATCCCTGACTGCATGGCAACAGGTGTGCAATTGTACGAAGGTGGCGGCCGTGAGAACCATCTAGAGATGACTGCTCTGCTGACTACTCCTGGTAATCGTGGAGATCTGAAAAAAAAAGGCAACTCAGACCTGAAGAGAAGCCTATGCTGAAGTGGATGTCCTTGGCTGAACGCCATTAAATCCAACCTCTACGGGTCCAGGAAGACTCTGTAGCAAGGGCCGAATGGTATGTTGTGAAAAAGGACGGAAAACACATGCAGTGGGCTCAGAGATCCACTGATTCTGGGGAGTACGCAACGAGCTTGCTTCGTTCTAGAGAGGAGAGAAGTTTATAAGACTTCGTTTCTCTGGAGTCTAAGCTACGGTCCGGAAGAGACCACCATGTTGTTACATGCAAAGAAAAGGAGCAACATACACGAACCGGTGGCTCAGAAGAACACACTGGCTCTTGAGAAAACATAATAAGCTTGCTTTGAGCTGAAAATGGAAGAGAAAGTAAACTTCGTTTCTCTCGGAGATCTAAGCCACCTTCAGAAGACATGATGTTGCATGTTGAGCAAGTGTATGAAATACACGGCAGTTCAGATTTCGGCGCCCTCTTCGGACTCCAAGGTGGGAGTGAACTGCGACCTTGTTTCGGGTTGGAGAAGGGGGAGAGATTATATTTCTTGGAGATCTAAGCCACAGCCGAGGGGCTGACAGAAAGGAGGGATTAAGCGAGAGCGGCAAAGAAAGGACGAAGAGTTTGGACAACGTTTGAGAAAAGACATGTCAGAAATTAGGGGGGAGTCGTGCTTAAAGTATCGGCACCGATTGTTCGGATACGCCAGAAACTCTACACCGTACGAAGCCTTCTTGGCCCTGCATCGACAATTTCTCTCCGACATCCCAAAACTTTGAGCATCGTGAGAAGGTGACGAGTGGGGTTTCTTTAGCACTAGCGCCCTTTCTGCCGATATCTCCTCTCTTCACTTACTGTACTGGAGTTGACCTCGTTGTGCGTTGGATCCTCACAAGAACGCATTACCTCAACTAACTCTCTCTCTCCATCGCCAATTCCTTCATGTCAGCATTCCCGAGATCTTCCAGACGGGTAGTCCAGTATGGCCGGGTCGGGGTCTGCCGACAAAGGATTGGGAAACGTTGCGGGGAAATCCGTGGAGTTGATTGCGAAGTGTGGCTGTCTCGGGGGTTAAATAAGACCTAGAGGCCGCTGTCAAAAGTCAGGCGCACCGCGGCCCGTCCCCAAAGCCTCTTCCATACTTCCATATTTGCCGAGCTCAAAAAGTAGAGTTTGCAGTCTTTCCATTTCGGGTCGCGTCACAATGTCTTGGCCTGCGTCTTGACAAACCTTATTTCGCACAGCAAACAGGAAACCTGTAAAGGCACAAGGACCGACAATGTACGAATCCTAATGATGTAAAATTGACTATGGATGATGGAAGAAGTTAAGGCTCATAGGACCCCACGCTATTCGACGCTAGCAACCAAAGTCAGGTGATTCCCTCACAGAACCGAGGTCCTCGACTGACCATTTCAAGTGCAGCTTGCTCACTCCGTCCCCCCTTTCGAATGCGATGAAACCCAGGGTTCAAAACAGCACAGACTCTATCTGTGCAAGCTATTCCTGGCCACGGAGATTTCTCACGAGTCCAAGTTGGAGAGAACCCCACTTCCCCCATACAAGCCTTTGACGGCGTTGATCGAGCCTTAAAAACGCCCCACGATCAAGAGGATCGACTTGGACGGCAGATCAAAAGCCCCGCCACGACCCGCCAGCCTTGCTCTCTTGGGTGACAAATCCTACTCATGGCACACATCGTGCGAGTTTCAATTGGATAAGCCGAAGTTCATCTCGTCGGTCAAGGTCAACGTTAATACTTATGCAAAGCAAGATTAAGCCAGTCGTTATTAAGTGGGATAACAATGGAAGTTTCGGCAATTGACGTGCAGTTAGGATCTCTACGGAAGTTGTTACACTTTTCAAAATTCCGAAAGTGTATATGAAGATCCGGGTGCTCCATTCGGTTTAGATCATCAGCTGAGTCTGTGCAATTCTTTTACCCGGTCTTTACCTTTTTATCACTTTCTTTTAAAGCTGTGACCATGAGGCATTCTTCCAAACTTATCTTCGCTCTCGCTACTACGGCCTCCCTGACAAGCGCCTACCCAAGAACCAAGAGGCAGCAGCTGGCGCTGAGTTATGATTATGTGATTGTAGGTGCTGGTGCATCTGGGCTGACTCTTGCGAACCGTCTTACTGAAGATCCAGGTATGTGATGAATTTTACACTGTCGAGTAGAGGTTACTACTAAATATATTAGCTACCACCGTTCTCGTGATTGAGGCTGGAGATTTCGATGCAGGCGAAGATGGCTTTACGATACCACTGCTCGCTGGTGTTGGAACCATAGGATCAAAATATGACTGGAATGTCACATACGCCAATAACTCCAACATTGACAACCGAGCAGTCAGTGCGCCGCAGGGCAAGCTGGTTGGAGGATCGACAAAGTTGAATCGCATGGTGTTCGGTCGTGGGTCTAAGTCGGACTACGATCGCTGGGAGACACTTGGAAATGCAGGCTGGAATTTTGATACTTTGCTCCCTTACTTGAAAAAGGTAGCTACCAGAAAACTCGCCTACCATCATTGTTTAGTACGAAATTGGAGGAACGATGCTGATGAACTTTGCCATTAGAATGAAATCTTTACTCCTCCAACCGAAGCAGTCGTAACAGATTTGGGCACGACTTTCGACGCAACCGATGCTTTTCATGGAGCAAGCGGTTATATGAACGTTAGCTACTCGAAGTTTACTTGGCCAACAACTAGTTGAGTATCCCAAACCCAAATCGAAAATGAGCGCCAGTTTGCTGATTACCTTTTGAATTGTAGAGGCATTTATTGGCGCCATGGAGGAACTGAACATCGATATCCCCCTTGACCAAGCAAGTGGTGATGCTGTCGGTGGCCTTTACACTCCTCACAACTTGGAGCCAGACCAGGCTGTGAGATCTTCAGCCCGTGAAGCATACTACGATCCTTTTACTAGCCGATCGAACTTGGTCCTTCTCACCGGAAACCAAGTGACAAAAGTTCTTACAAAGACAGAAGGAACTACAGTGTCTGCAATTGGTGTTGAGGTAAATATGCACTGCTTGAAAACGGAGTTTTCGAGAAGAGAAACTAATTTGATCTCAGTATGCTGCATCAGCTGATGCTGCACGATCCACAATCACTGCCAACAAGGAGGTCATTCTCGCTGCAGGTTCAATCTTCACACCTCACATCATGCAACTTTCCGGAATAGGCGACTCAGACATGCTTTCACAACACAATATCACAACTGTGGTTGATCTCAAGTCCGTCGGCCAAAACTTCCAGGATCATTCCTCCACTGCGGTTGTCTTTGCTCGTATGCTGCCTCCCCCTTTTTTCTACTTCAAAATCTCGCTAACCATGCATCCGCTAGTGGCCAACGCACCCCTCACCCAAGACAACCTCACAACCAACGCAACCTTCGCAGCCGAATCCCGCGCTCTCTACGACAGCCAAAGAATCGGTCCCTACTCCACCCCAACCGGAGATTTCATCGCCTTCCTCCCCCTCTCCACCGTCTCCAACAACTCGGCGGCCATCCAATCGACGGCCAGCGCTCAAGACCTCGCCACCGTCGTCGCATCCGATATCGACGCCGGTGTTCTCGCAAGCTACAAAGCTCAAGCTGCCGTCCTCACTGAACGCCTATCTTCCACGGAATCCGGCCTTGTTGAATACCTCTGGGCCGACGGAGTCATCGTCATCGGCCTCGAACATCCCTACTCTCGCGGCAGCGTAACACTCGCCTCCTCTGACCCCTTCGAGTATCCCATCGCGGACCCCAATTACCTCAGCAATCCTCTCGACGTCAACCTACTCGTCGAAGCCGTGAAATACGCCCGTACCATTGCCGGTACTGCAGCCGTCACGGCATTGGGACCACTCGAGGTTGCGCCTGGCGCAGCTGTTGCCAGCGATGAGGATATCACTGCATATCTTCGATCGAGCGTCGGAACGTTGTATCATCCAGCAGGCAGCTGTATGATGGGTGCGCAGGATCAGGGGGGTTGTGTGGATACCGAGTTGAAAGTGTATGGTATCAGTAACCTGCGAGTTGTGGATGCTAGTATGATGCCTTTGCTTCCAGCTGCGCATACCATGACGACTGTTTATGCTGTTGCTGAACGTGTAAATTTCCTCCCTTGCCCCCTATCAATTCCTTATTACCTAAAATCGGAAATTGAACTGACAATACGATGAAATCAGGCCGCCGACCTCATCCGTGGATTAACTTCAAACCCGTAAGAGACACACCAGCACCAGCACAACACATTTATTGTTACTACATCTAGCACCCACTAGCACTAGCCACCACATCCTATTCTTCCCAATGTATATATTTAACTGATCACTTATCTGCTAGCGGGAACTCCACCGGTAACGCGACGCTTGCGACTGGTCCTTTCCAGAATACTACTACACCTTCCACTTCCGCGGCGGACGGGGCAATGGATGAGGCCTGTTTTTAGATATCGGTCTAGAAACCTCTCTTCTTTTCTTCTTCTGTAGATACCGTTTATAGAATTCAAATCTTGCTTTTTGTTTTTACTGTATTGTCGCATTTTTACAAAAAGAATGGTACACTGCGTAGATATATATCCTAGCACGTACAATGAAGGTTGAAATGAGAGGACGATTGGGCTTGTAACCTCATTACTATGGTATTGCGACATTACCTAGGTACAACAGTAAGCTGATAATTGGAATGATCACACTAACTACTATCACTCTCACTCAGAATCTTCACTTCATATTACATCACATCCAAAGAGACTTATCATCTGGTAAAAATGTACAGAATATAGAAGAAACTAATCAAAGGGTGTATGTATTATCCACTTTCCACTTGAAAGGATCCATCGCGAAAGAGGGGGAGTATCTAGGTACATAAACGAGCGAGTTCAAAACACAACCAGCCGTGATATCGTAGCCATAAGCGGGCCATGGACCGCCAACGAATCAAAGGGTATAACGCTGAGTAATGTACCAATATCAAAACACAAACAAGAACACTGAACTGCAAATCGCCATTATTCCACCTCAAGGCACGGCGTCCATCAGGCTCATTACAATTACGCTTCCGGGCTGACCTCAACGGCGTCAACCTTCACTCCGTTCTCGGCCTTTGCCGATGATGGGATCTCGACGCCTTTGTCGTTGACACCGACTTGAGCCACCAAATCCTTGACAGACTTGAGCTCGCTCAAGATCTCGGTCTCCTTGTTCTCCTTGACAAGTGATGCTACGGCCTTGACTTCAGAGATAACTTCGGAGTTGTCAGCAACTGGTGGGACAGAAAGACCCTTAATCAATGCTTCAATTGATGCGACGGAGCTGAGAATTTCCTCATCCTTGACTGGAGTTGGCTCAACTGGTTTTGGCAGACCTTCGATTAACGACTTGATTGAGGCAACAGACGTGAGAATCTCTTCATCCTTAACAGGTGCTGGGGCAACTGGCGCGGGGAGTCCCTTCACCAAGGTCTCTACGGTCTCAATCTATTTCAAAAATTAGTATTATGTACTCATTGCAAAGAAAGTAGATGGTCTCAGCTTACCTTGGCAAGGATCTCTTCGTCCTTTCCGGCTGCAGGAGCAGGAATGGCACTGACAAGGCTCTTGACCGTGGTGATCTCGCTCAAAATTTCCTCGTCTTTGCCGGCTGTAGGCGCAGGGATAGCGTCAATTGCAGCCTTTACGGCAGCAACCTGAGCCAAGATTTCCTCATCCTTGACAGTAATAGCAGCTGGTGTTGGGATAGAGTCAATTGCAGCTTTTACGGCCGCAACCTGAGTCAAAATCTCATCATCCTTTACTGTGATAGAAGCTGGGGTTGGAATAGCCTCAATCAAACTTTTAACGGCAGCAACTTGGGCGAGAATTTCCTCATCCTTAACAGTTACAGAGGTTGGGGCTGGGATAGCCTGAATTAAGCCCTTAACGGACTCAACCTGGGCCAAGATCTCATCGTCTTTACCAGCAACTGGAGATGAAAGAAGCGTCTTGAGAGCAGCGATTTCAGTGAGGATCTCTCCATCCTTAATCTCGACAGCGGCAGGAGCAGGGATAGACTCAACGGCACCCTTAACAGAGGCAATTTGGGACAAAATTTCAGCGTCTTGGCCGGCAACTGGTGCTGGAATGGCTTCTACGAGGGACTTGACGGATTTAACCTCGGCCAGAACCTCCGCGTCGGAAGCAACAGCCTTGATTTCTGAAAGTGTGCCATTTTGGCTTTCGAGGGTTGTGATGATGGTCTGGAGGGATGTTTCAACAGGTGCAAGGTCGGTCTTTTCGGCTGCGGGAGCTGGAGTGCTAGCAACGGTCTTAATCTCGGCAAGGGTGGTGTTCTGGCTATCGATGGAGCTGATAATGGTCTGAAGGGATGACTCGACGGAAGTCAAGTCGGTCTTTTCAGCGACAGGAGCTGGGGCAGAGACCGTAGATTTGATGTCGTTGATACCAGCAGCGTGCGATTCGTGCAATGCCTTGATTTCAGAGAGAGCAGATCCATGTGCAGCAGATGTTTCCTGGGAAGCCTTGACAGCAGCGAGAATTTCGGGGCTAGAATCGGAAGTCTTGATTTCGTTAAGGAGGTTGGTGACAGCTTCGATTTGGGACTTGAGCTCGGCAACAGATGGCGCAGTGGCTTCGTTGGCGGCCTTGAGGGCTACCAAGGAGGCGGCAAGAGAGGCGTGTGAGTCGTTTGAGGTGTTTACACCAGCAAGAATGTCCTTGCTAGCATCTGACGACTTGATATCGGCCAGGGCAGCATTTTGAGCATCGATAGCGGCGAGTACAGAGGTGATTTGGGTGTTCAAGCTGGATGTAGCGCTTCCGTTTGTCGTAGTTCCCGCCTCAATATCAGCCTTGATTGACGCAAGGTCAGCGGAAAGCTGCTCGAGACTTGTCGAATGGGCGGACAGGATGGAGGTATCGGGAGATGCAATTTGTTCTTGAACTGTCTGGACATTGTTACCCAATGCCACCAATGAGGTCGTGATGTGTGAGACAGCCTGTTCCAAAGTGGTAATCTTCTCGGCGGATGATGTGCTGTTGATGTTGATCAGGGTTGAGAGCTCGGACAACTTCGAGGCTGTTTGGGTATTGGTTTCGTCAATCTTTGCCTCGACTGCGGATGTGTCGAAGGCCGCTTTCAGAGATGGCTGGAGCTGGAGGGCGAGATGGGCTGCGACGGCCTTGGTGAACTCATCGTTGTTGAGGGCGGCGGAAACAGCATCGCTGATGGCTTTTTGAACCACCTCGCGGTCTTCTGCGGATTGCTCCTCTGATATTGGCGCTGGCATGAGGGCCTTGGTGGTCTCATCCTGGATTGGGATCCCTGAGAGACGGGCTCGCAAACGATTGAAGATAGGAGGAGCCATAACGACGGTTGCGAGTGAGGCAGGGAGGTACAGCAAATATTTGAGCAGCGACATCCGTAAAGGAAGGAAGAGACTGGAGGAAGAGAAATTCGGGGGGCGAGCGGCTTTCTATAGGTTATCTACCCAGCGAATGTGAATGCACAGAGTTATGCGTTGTGGGCCTGCGGACTCGACGGTGGATTTGGTGGATTTGTGATCGACGGCTTGCAAGAATTATCAATCCCCTCAACAATTACGAGCCCGGAGAGGAAAAAAAGATATTGGTAAGGTAGGGGTACACGGGCGCTAAGCAGGGGTAGCTCGGGTGGGTCCGCAGCACCCCTGTATTCTTTCCTCGGCTCGCACCTGCTTTCCGTTAGCTTTCTCCTCGCTCGTTTGCACTTGCCCAAGCAAGCTGCGGCTTCTCTCCGAAGGAAAATGAGGATATACTTCTCTTGCTCGAAGTGAGCTTGCAGCGACCGAGGACCAGGCTCGCCCATGCATTCACCAGTCGCTTATTTACTTCTCGAGATCCATCGAAGAGACTCGACCGCACGCGAGCAAATGGTTCAGGCTCTCGAAGCGCGAGATCCATTCAGCGACTCCATCAACAACTTCCCCGGCATACATCATCATCCACTCGACGCAATGCAGAGATTCCTCGCATGAACCGTCTCACGACAGCGCTCATTGAGCACGGTCCCGTAGTTCTATGCAATGGGGTACATAATGTACGAAACTGCATTCAATTCTCATGGCGGGCCCTAGATTTCAAGGCCCCATTTGCCCCGTTCCCCGTATTGAGCGGTGCTTGATGAGATGGAGTATGCCTGCGTCTTTTGATTTTTCATCTTGTATATTTTTCCTATGCTTCACCTTAGCATCAATTCACTAGAGCGCTAGCGACCTGAGCCTCCACGGCAGTGGCCCCCGGAGGGCCAGCGGAGCGTTACTTTCAACATACGTAGTACTCACCTCCCTCTCTCTCACTCTCTCACTCTCTCACTACCTCACTCGTTGGCCATGGCTTTCATGGGGGCCAGCCCCCAAACCCCCAAGGCTCGCTGCGCTCGTAAAGAGGAGAAAAGTAAAGAGACAGCCAAACCTATGTTTGATTTGTTGAATAGTTCATATTTCAGAAGAAAATGAAACTTGGTTATGTCGTATGTCGTCGTCAAGCGAAGAGTCCTCTGAGCTTTCGATCTCACAGATTCTAGCAATTGAGGGGCGTGGATATAATATTTTTCACCCTTGTCAACGATCTCTGTTCCTGGCTCCAACCGGCGAAAAGGTTCCACCCGCAGAATCTGCAAATGTTTTTCCGCCAAAATCTCACGACTTCGTTGGCACTTCTGCACTCCATTGCACACTTGCCCCAAATAAATTCAGTGCCAATTCACCTCTCACAGCAACGGTCACGCTGGGTCGCATTCACCCCCACCGCAGATTGACAATTGTGCGGTGGCACCGTGACATTGCTTCCCAGCTCGAGCCAGTCAGCACTTTGGCCCACGGCAAGACCGCAAAGGTTGGGCTGTCATCTGCTGTACAGCGCATCTTCTGGCGCGAAGAGTGGACTGCGGACTGCCACTCACGACACGTAAGACCGTACAGCGCACCGTGAGTACCTTTTTTCACGTGGTATTGGACCTGGTATTGCAATTTGACATGCTCCAGAAAATGACAATGCCGAGTCACGAGTGGGCATTGAAATTATATCCTTGCAAGGTACCAAATTTCTCCCAGGCATACGAGTAGTCTATCAGGAGTCTGCTGGCAATGTGCAGCGGCAATGAAACCGCCACCATGGCTCCTTCCTGAATTCGACGATCACGACTATACACGTGCCGCAAGAAACAACAAACCTTGGAAGCTTGGAAGTCGAAAACAAGGCCGCGATCGAATTCGAGCAGAAACAGAGCTGTGGGCGTGGATGAGAGAAGTGGAGGACTACGAGCCATGATGGACCATCGCCAAGTCTTTCCTTTTGGCGGTGAAGACTCACGCCGCAATTCTATCACCAACACTTCTAGGAGGCGTGGGACTCTTCAGCAAATACTCCGTACACCTCCAATATGCGCGCGCTAAAGGGTCGTTGGAAGAGCCTTAGAGAGTTGTCATCTTCGAGAAAGTGATGCATTGTCTCTGCGGGTTTTCAGGCCCAATCCTTTGGAAACGTACATGCACATTTACCCAACAATGTCACGCGATATTGGTGGCTAAGAGATGCAATTTGATCTCAGCAAATAACGCACAATTTTCCTGGCGAAGCTCTTGTTTCATTCCCGAAATCCATTTCTGCGACCGAGAATATATTCAAATTGGGGGTTCAGATCGTCATCAAAATCCCCAAATCCGCTCTCTTTCTACATCGACAATCTACTCAAGACATTTGTTTGAACCTGCTTCGAACTTCCCACCATCCTAGAAAAGAATCTCCTGTGACTAAACAGTAATACCACCATCAATAACATTCACTCCACCAGTCATAAGCGAAGATGCATCGGACAGCAACCAGCAAAAAAGCTCCGCAACCTCTTCTGGCTTTCCGACTCGGGGTGTTGCAGCCTTGGCCTCGGATTTATCAGGAGATACGTTTCTCAGCATCTCAGTATCAATGGGGCCCCTTCATTCCAGTTAGCTATCTCATCTCTACGTCTCGCGATATCCGAGATTC
The DNA here is from genome assembly GCA_003988905.1 of Hymenotorrendiella dingleyae. Taxonomy (NCBI): domain Eukaryota; kingdom Fungi; phylum Ascomycota; class Leotiomycetes; order Helotiales; family Helotiaceae; genus Hymenotorrendiella; species Hymenotorrendiella dingleyae. The sequence continues at coordinate 20,252 of QYAP01000337.1, forward strand.
CTAGATTAAACAGTCTCTCAGATCGAGCACGAAACAAGACTTACGGCGCAACAATATGAACCCTGACTCCCCTGGGCTCCAGCTCCACAGCCGCAACCTTCGACAAACCGATCACCGCATGCTTACTCGCCGTATATGCGCCGCTTAGTACATTTCCAGAGACCGCGGTGATACTCGACGTATTCACAATACTTCCTCCACACTTCTTGCCCACTTCCGTTGTTCGCATATGCGGGATCTGCGCCCGCATGCAATTCAATACACCCTTCACATTAACACTCCATACGAAATCGAAGTCCTCGTCAGTGATATCCTCGAAGCGGGTGGTGGTTAGCTCTTTGCCCGTTACACCGGCGATGTTCGCTGCGCCGTCAATTAGTCCTTCTTTTGCAACGACGCTGGCAATCCAGGACTCGACAGATTTGCGATCTGCTACATTGACAGTGCTCGCCGATACGAAACCCGACGTTTCTGATTTTTGAGAGGTTATGCTGGCTATGGCCTTGTCGAGGCCTGCTTGGTTCAAATCTGCCATGTAAACTTTGGCGCCGCGGTTGTAGAGAAGTTGGGCTGTCGCGAAGCCAATTCCTTGGGCACCGCCCGTGAGAACGATTACCTTGCCGGAAAAGTCTGAGGCCATTGTTGATGGTATTGATAGTATTCAGAGGTAAGTCTGTCTAAAAATTCGTTTGGATGTGTTGGGATGCAGGCGGACGTTCACAGCAACAATTATAAAGCAAAAAAAGGCGGGCATGCGCGAACACTATATGTACACTTTTCAGCTCACTTCCTCCCGGATCGTCGGATCTCATCGTTGCTGCAACTTTTTTCTCCCCGCTTTCCCCTCACATCACAGAGGGGCTGTCGGGGGTCGCCCAGAGGATAATTCCTCTTGGCTCCTATTAACAGAAGCCAAGAGTGAAGGCATTACCAGATCTGCGAACTGCGCACGTATTACGGAGCCTCCTATGGAGCCTCCCCGCCAACGCTCGCGTTCCTTACTGGTTCGCCGTATGGATCGAAGATTTTGGAAAATTTGGAGAGAAAGGACCAGCTGCTTCTTTTTTGAAGAAGTTGCTTCAAAATATGGGTGGGTCCTGATGGATCTGATCTAGCATGGTTTAATCCCACCGGCTCGTAGTGAAACATGCCACAGATTTTGAAGCAACATTTCCTAATCCAGTAATCTTGCTTCAAAAAAATTGCTTGAAAAAGCTCCCATTCTCTGCCTCTGCTATACACATTCGAACTCATGATCAAGAGCCACCAATTCTCAAAAGCTTGTCCTTCTAGCAGGGCTTCTCTTATTTGGTAGGACTAGACATGCGAACAACGTCTTACCCTGCACATTCAGGAGCAGTTTATGTTTGTTTATTTGTTTGTTTGTTTTATTCATACTAGGATAAAAGCTGAAAAGCTTATGCCGGCGTGGTCTAATTACAAAGTGTCCTTTTCCAGTCCCACTCTTATTCCCTTTCTAATTGGATAACCCATTTAATACTCCTCGTCTCTCTTCGCTATTCACACAGCGCCAGTAAACTCCACCCCTCCAAAGTGTCCCGAAACCAGTAATATTCCTCCAAGAGTGAGTATGAAAAAGAAGCCCTGTAATCAGGAGCAGTTTATGCGGAGTACGTCTTAAGCGAGACGAACTTCGCAGTTTTCGCTACTTCCCCGGATTTCGGGACGGTGGCGGAGCCCGAGTCGGGCGAGAGGATACTACTATCCCCCCCCCTAAATAGAGTCAAATTTGTGGGAGTTGATCAGTGCGTCTAACCAGGGTCTCGGCCAACCAAATCAATAGGAAACCTGTATCTAGAATCTTCTCCCAATATTGATTGGCTCGATACCCTGGTACGGGTATTTTTCTGGGATCCCCTGTTTGGGTTTTATTTAGGGGGGGGAGAGTACTAGAGGGTTTTCGCAACTTTTTTTTTTAATAAAATCCATCCAAACGTCTCCATATTAATTGAGTTCGTGGGGCATTTCAGGCTGCATAATAACACCCTTCTACTACTTAGTAGAAGGGTGTAAGTAGTAGAAGGGTGTTTATAAATTATTATGCGGGGTAAACGAGAGTTTTATGAGATTTCACCCAATCGGAGGTGTCGGTTTGGACTTTGAGCCTCTTAAATAAGGTTCTAGGAAGAAGGTTTATGGTACAGAGGGGTGACAGCTCGGCTTGGACGAAACATCAAAGCTTTACCATTTTCCCCCTGTTTTTATAGCAAAATAAACCCAGTTATATGATCTTCTCGGGGTGGGTTGTCCAACCGGAGCTGTCACCCTCTGTAGGTTCATGGCCATCCTATATTCTGGGGAAAAGGTTTGCGAAAATCCTCTACTGTACAGTAGTAATTGGTTTACAAGCCCACCTGTTACCTCCCATTTCACCCTCATTGTGTCAGCGTATCAAAGAGAATTGAGGCTAGAATGGGAGAGCTTCATTCATGATGCTTAAACTCTCCCATTCAGACCTCTATTCTCTTATATAGATCTGGTACAATAAGTTCGGGGAGGGTTGAAATCGTAGAGAGGGTGGCTTATAAATTAGTTATTATGGTATGATAGGTATTGGAATTAAAGAGTGTTGAATTGAGTGCCCTGCAGAAGAACATAGTTTATATCGGGCTGTGGATTTGATTGGTTTTGGTTGACCCGCTCGCCCTTGATCCTCTTGTATGCTGTAGTATTATGAAGAATCAACTTGAACCTTGAAACGGGGTTATTTTGAGCTCCTGAAGGTTGCATGTATTACTTGGATGGGTGGATTTAGGAGCAAGGCGCATAATCTAGCACCGACTACAACAAGAAGTGTCTCGATCATAACGGTGCCCATCGACCCTCAAGAACCTCAAGGTAACCGTAAAGTTTCCTCTGGAAGACCCAGAAATTTGTGCTTTTGAGTTGTTAAAATCATGAAGTTCTTGATATCCTCGCTTGTGCTAGGAAATCGACCCCCTTTGCTTCGACGAACGCCCATAGAGCCCGAAAGCAGGTCAAAACAGGTGAAGCTTTGCTTTACTTCATATTCACCAGAAAGCAACGCGGCCTGAAGAACTCAACCCAAATTGATACGCGGCTACACCTTGATCGACCCTTTTCACTGCGCGCGCCGTGAGGATGGCACCAGAGATGCGGAGACCTAACGAAAACGGAAGGCGATGGTAACGAAACCCACATTCAGTGAAAGGATGAAAAGAAATGACGATCGGGGCAGCATTGACTTCAAAAGAACGTATGTTGATAGCAACAGAATGTGTGACAGCAACTGAGGATGGTAAGTTAGAATTCCTTTTGCTAGGTCAATAATATCCTTCGCATGTGGCTTAGCACTTGAAGGTCATTAGTTCCGCGGACTCCTCAGAGCATGAAGAGTTGTATTTCGGGAAAGCCGAGCTCATTCCACGACCTATCGTGACCATGATTTTCCTTGGAGGGTAAAATGTAATGCATACTTTTGCCGGTCCTTCGATGTTATGAATGCGCAAACCGAATAAATTAGCCTCGACCCTCAATACTCTCTGCATGCCGTTGGGTCCCAGGCATTCAAGAAAATTCCTGGCAGTTCTCATGGTAAGCCGTCGTCATCGCCAAAACTCAATAATCCTTCGAGGTTCTATTAGTAATTCAAAGTTCCACCGACTTCCCACGCTCGAACTCGCCCGAGTGGCGAAACCTTCGACCGATTCTAGAACCGTAAACGATGCGGCCTTTCTGAGGCTATACAATCCCATATTAATCCGCCGATAAGCAAATCCAATCTTCCTTGGATCGGAGTGATCTGACATAGGAAGTCCAAATCCTTCAGGATAATCGATAACCATAATGGGCGAATAGGAATGAACCTGTGCTACGTCCTCATCCAACAGTGGGAGTTAGTCGTAATTATCCTTCTACAACCTGAGGTTGAGTTCCTTGCCCCTCAGTCGAGTTCGTACAATTTTATTCCACTTTGTGCGACTCAGCCCTGTGAATATTGGAGGTGATGGGGAAGTTAGCCTAATCCTCCCCGCTTATTCATTTTGGCTGAATCCTTCCACTTTTACTCATGAAAATTGTCTTCATAACTGCATAAAGTGCGATTCCGTCAGCTACCTGTCCTACACACCAATTGGTCACGTTAGGTAGGTCGTGATTACCACGATTTTGCCTCGTGGAGAAACAGTGCAGAAAATTCCTCTTTCGGCGATTAAAGGGGCCCCTTGCTTTTGCATCATGCCCCCGGTCCCGGGTAAGTTCCTTCGCTACTGCGGTGTACTACCGTGGCTGCCCCTATTTTTAGGGAAACCGAGGAGGAATCCAACAGGAGAGAGATGAATAAACTAGGGACCGTGCCTTCGAAATCCCAAGGAAAAATAATATGGCAGAGAATTTAATTCTTTGTTCCATCACTTTCTGTTGTGTAAACCGTTGAACTTTTTGTACGCGATAAATGGGTTCAACGTTTGTCTCAAGCCATGTCATCGGGCCCGGCGAAAGTTAGTGAACCAATATTCTTGGTGAGTGATCTACCAACGGTCTCGTACTGCTTTGAGATTCTAACGGGGAGCAGGGCGTTGTATACGCGGGCACCGGAATCACGTTTCTCTGCCTAGTCTTCCGACTCTATGTTAAAATCTACAAATTTCGACGGGTGTTCTCCGACGATTATGTGGTTGTGGCATCGTGGCTCATGATGCTTGCCAGCGCAATAATGTGGCATTTCGAGACTCGAGCTCTATACGATCAATACGCTGTAGAGTCTGGAGAAAAGCAAATTTACGATGACTTCTTCGCCGAGGATGCCGCCTTCGTCAAAACCATTGCAGGATTTAATATTTTATTTTATACATGTCTGTGGAGTGTCAAAATCTCTTTTCTCTTATTCTTCAGGAGATTGGTGTACGAAATTCAGACTTATAAGGGTTGGTGGTGGTGCGTTACCGCGATTACCGTCGCGACATGGATTGCCTGCATAGCAGATATCCAATACAATTGCTCATTCATGTCTTATGAAAAAATAACAGGTAAGTCCAGCCAGTAATTTCATGGATCTTGCTCGCCATGGGCTAATTTTCCCAAGCTTATTGCCTCACTGAAAGCGCTATCAGTCTGTCAAATCGCACACTCATTGCGAACGCTGTAGGAAACATAGTTTCCGATTGCTGCAGTACGTAGCCAAGATAGTACTAAAACTGCAAATGCTAACAGTCCCTCAGTACTGTCTATCCCTATTTTAATGTTTTGGAAAGCTCGCATCCCTCTTAAGCGGAAAATCGCCCTCATGGGGGTATTCTCGGCAACAATAATCGTAATGGCCGTTTCTGTTGCCAGAGTCGCGGTCGTCCATTCTGTCCATACTCAAGTAGATATTACATGGCTGTTTTTGTGGAGTAATATCGAAATGTCAACAGGTAAGGATCTTTGATACAGGTTCATCGAACTAATAACCTAACAACTTCTAGCTCTCATTATCGCCTGCGTCGCTTCCTTCCGCCAGCTCTTCGTCAGCAACCAACCCCAATCGACAGTGCGGTCGGGTACTTCTAACGTTACCACAAAATGGCCTATGGAGAGGCTCGCTAGCCAGTCTAATATACCGGCGTTTGATAGAAGTTTGAGAAGTACAATTATTAGCACCACGACTATGGCGACAACTACAACTCAGGACGAAGGTTGGCCTTTGAAAAATATCTATGTCAAACAAGAGTATGGAGTCTCCAGGAGCAACGTTGATCAAAGCATTCCATAGGAAATGAGATCTGGAAAATGTTTTCTGATTATGTTCTTGTTAGTTTGTTAAGCGAAAGGTGTTCAGGGGCTTCGGGACGAGGTACCACTTACTTAGTTAATTATTCTATGCCCCTAAGAAACAAGGGGGATAATTTATAATTGGAAAATAAAATACTATATGTGTTGCTCCATATCGTGCGTGCAAGGGGAGTTAATCACATTGATACAAAATTCTTCCGAATAGAACCGCGCCGTTGCCCCACTAACTTTCCGACGCAAATTCACCTGCTGAAGAACTCAGTGCTTCAGCTCAGCTGATCTCGGCAGACTTGGCCTCGGCATCCATTCAAACATCCTTTTCAAGGTGTGAAGATAGAGCCTCGAAAACTTCCCCCATTTCCGTGTTGATTAAACTGTATGTGCAACTCGTCGCCGAACACACACTGCATCAGCAGAAAATTACAGCTCTACCTACCTAAGGTAAGTAGCCACTGTAGCTTCTAATAACTACCGCTACATTTCAACGTCTCTTCTTCGTACCCGAAACCCACAAAACCGAACTTTGAGTTGCACATTCTCAGCTTACCAGTGTAAGTGAAGCTAAGTCTTCTGTTTATGACTTTTGCATAAGTTCTTAAGTTCTTTATCCCCTGCCCTCGAACCCATAGCTAAGCCTTACTACTAACAGATATACAACAGAGGATAAGTGATGGGAAATGGCAAGCGCAGGCGAAGAGAGGAAATGTGAGAAGATGGTGAGAGCGTGAGGTGTTGGTAGAGGTGGAGCCGAGCGCTGGGTTGGGAATGTTTTAGTCGCCAAGCGTGGGGAATTGAGTACTGTAGTGAATGTATATATGATTTCGTCTTTTCAGCATACCACAGCCCTTTTCAAAGCTCCTTCTCATGGTGTTTTTGTAGCAGGAGGGCCTATCTAATTTTCTAGGCTTTGGTTCGATGTCGTGTTACATTTTCAGCCACAATATATTGAATCCTACAGCTGGTCTAAAGTCTTTAGGTGTCTTGATTTTTTTCGGTCCTTTGAAAGAATGAATAACGCAGGGACGCCGGTTACCGGTATGCTATCCTAATTGGCGCATGAATGTGAGTGGAGTGATTGGCATTAGATTTCAAAGAAGCAGATGATAGCTTGCCGACTGTCTAAACATGACGTTGCATTTTACAAATGTGAATTATGCTTGCAGCTCTGATTGTATATAAACTAGAGTGAAAGAGAATCATGTATTATAGTGTTTGGCTTACGAGTCTGCATTCTTGATGTCTTGTTGTATTACTTGACTGGAGAACCATGTCAACGCACGCTTTTGGTTAATCATTGCTGCCCCAGGGAAACAGACAGAAGAGTCTGTAATTTTCATGGCGCTTTTGAATGTTCAATTTGTCATTTGAAGTTTTCTTTCCCACTTTCCATTGATAACATTGTGAGTCGGGCGGTAAATAGTTCTTCCGGGGATTGACCGCCTAACGTGACTTCGGTAAGTTTACCTCTTTAGTCACAACCCCGCCAACGTGGGGCGAGTTTTCTGCCAGAATAAATTTCTCCAGGACGATAAAGTTCAGCCCCGCGCCCCGATTTCTCCCCTCCTTGTTACACAACAACAACAACATCGTAGCTTTGCGCTTGCAATTACTTCAAGATGTCGGCCAACGATACGTACCAGTCGCCACTGGCGTCTCGCTATTCGAGTAAGTTCAATTATCCCCCTCTCACACCAATTTGTCGCGACAACCCTTCTAACTATTTTGCGGCGCTCAAGGTACCGAGATGAAGACAATTTTCTCGAATCGCAACCGAGCCTCTACATGGCGTCAACTCTGGGTCAACCTTGCGGAAGGAGAGAAGGCGCTTGGACTTGACATTACGGACGAGGCCATTGCGCAGATGAAGGATAATATAATCATGAGTGATGAGAGCTTCAAAGTCGCTGCTGAGGAGGAAAAGAAGCGGAGACACGATGTGATGGCGCATGTACATGCTTTTGGACAAGTTGCGCCTGCTGCTGCTGGGATCATTCATTGGGGTGCTACATCTTGCTATGTCACCGACAACGCGGAGCTGATCTTCATGAAGGATGCTCTTGACCTCTTGGTAAGTCTTTCTGTTTACTTTGCCCCTCTTTGAGGTTTTCACCTTTACGATTGAGCTTTTCTTGTTGCGTGGAAGAAAAAAATAGTGAAAAAAATTGCTCCATTTTTTATTGCCATCCGGATCATCTCCCCTAAGTTTTGCTCATCTTGTTCAAGTGGCACCCCGATTGTTGTCTTTCGAATACCAAACAAGCCATGCTAACTCCACATAGCTTCCGAAGCTCGCCACGATCATCAGCAAGTTGTCTGCCTTTGCTGTTGAGTACAAGGATATGCCAACCCTTGGCTTCACTGTAAGTCACCACTTCCATCTCATACTCCCTGCAAGCTTCTGACTTTGAATAGCATTACCAACCAGCCCAGTTGATCACTGTTGGACGCCGCGCTGCTCAATGGGTCCAAGTAAGTAAATTCTTTCCTTTTTCGCGTTCTTGAAAGTAGAACTTGGCTGATCAAATACTTTCATAGGATCTACTTATGGACTTGGAGGATATCTCCCGTGTCCGTGCCGACCTGCGCTTCCGAGGCGCTCAGGGTACCACCGGCACTCAGGCATCATTCATGGAAATCTTCCACGGTGACGGCGACAAGATCGACCAGCTCAACGAGTTCTTGTGTAAGAAGACCGGATTCCCCTCTTGCTATTCGATCTCAACACAGACCTACACGCGCAAGGTTGACCTTCGAGTTGCCAATTCTCTCGCTGCTCTGGGAGCTACAGTCCAAAAGATTACCAGTGACATTCGGTAATTTATTCCCAGTCTTTCATCTGGTTGCTGTTTTCTGACAAACTATCGCAGTCACTTGGCCAACCGAAAGGAACTGGAAGAACCTTTTGAGAAGGATCAGATTGGCTCTTCTGCCATGGCATATAAGAGAAACCCGATGCGATCGGAGAGAATTGCTGGCCTTGGTCGTTTCCTCGCCAATCAAAACAAGATCGCGAATGATACCTTTGCAGCCCAAGTAAGTGTCCTGTCCACCGAAATCCTCTCAATAATATAATACATCTGCTAATTATTTGGTTTCTAATAGTGGATGGAGCGTACTTTGGACGATTCTGCTATTCGCCGTATCATGATTCCTGAGATGTTCCTAAGTGCTGATGCAATTTGCATGACACTCGATAACGTTGTTAGTGGTTTGGTCGTTTACCCGGCCAGAATCCACTCGGCAGTTATGGAGGAGCTTCCGTTTATGGCGACCGAAAATGTCATCATGAAGTTGGTCGCATTGGGCAAGTCAAGACAAGATGCTCACGAGGAGATTCGTGTTTTGAGCCACCAAGCAAGTGATGTTGTCAAGAAGGAGGGAGGCAAGAATGACCTTATTGAGCGCATTAAGAAGACTGAGTTTTTCAAGGTATGAAGTTCCCCTTCTCACTCACTGATGAAGAATCTTTCTAACATTCCATAGCCTGTCTGGGGTGAAATCGACAGCATGCTCGATCCAAAGAACTTCACCGGTCGCTGCAGTCATCAAGTCGAGCGATTCTGCGGTGCTGGTGGTGAGGTCGAAAAGGCCCTTCTGCCATACAAGCAACATATTGTCGGCAGCAAAAGCGTTGAATTGACAGTTTAGATTGTGTCAAATTTGGGCTGCGGGCGTTGGAGGATTGCTTTCTGTATGTTTTTAGGCGTACATTGGCGCTTTGGGCATGCTGGTTCGAGATTCTAGACTGCGCAAGCTCTTGGGATGGCTCTTGGGATGTGAGAGTTGGTTAGATGGGGACGTTTTTGAGTGCGTCATGATGAATAAATGAAGCAATGATTGCAGAATTTCAAAACATGCCTTTGCTTTCTGGGTTGAAATGCTTTTTACCCCGATGATTTCGAACGTATAATAGTTCGTATTTGAAAATGGTGGATTCTCAACAGGGTGACTCAATTGTGTTGAGATTCAGCTTTGATAGAAAACACAAGTTCACAACCAACCTACCCTGTCGCAGTTTGATGTAACCACAAATAGGTTACCCTGTCACTCACAGCATAATATTATCACAACTAACCTACCCTGTTACAAGTTGATGTTATCACAAATAGGTTACCCTGTCAGGGTCAATTCTTATCACAACTGACCTACCCTGTGAAACTGTAACAGGGTAAGTAGGTTGTGATAACCCCCCCCCAAAGAGAACTTCAAAATTTCAAGTATTAGTGGGGAAAATAGCAAGCAAATCTCATTTGCAATATCCAACTTAGCACGAAAACTCTAGACATCACTCTGGCGTATACAAAACAACATCATAAAACGGTCAAGCAAAGATCGACATGGCATAGCAAAGTCGAACGAACGTCCATTGAACTCTTTCATATTAGTTGCTGAAATTGATCGCCTCTCCACAACGGGATCACCGCCCCCAACGGCAGCAAAAGGCTCATCAACGGCCTCTATACAATCCATCTACCAAAAGAAGACCACCCCTTTTCATCATCAATCCATCGACCCTCCTCCCATTCCTCATCCTAACCACCCCCCTTCCTTCATCCTCCCCAGTTGAATTGATACACGGTGCTGATCAAGTCCTCATTAACCCAGCTCAGTTCAGAGCTTCCATCTGTCGTGTACTGAAAAACTCGGTCTGCAGCCAGATCAACCACCGAACCGCTCAAACACCTAAAAGAATTCCACCTCAATTGTTTTCAAGGCCGAACAAGTAGAAATTATATGCAGGACATCAGACGCCGATCCCGATGCATTATTACCAGAAAAGTGAGAAACAAGAATGTATGCGTTGTGCCGCACCGCGCGTATGTACCTCGTGTCCGTGTTGAGAAAGACCAAAAGCAAATTTGTGTACCCCCGAAAGCTCCCAAATTCTAATCCCCAGTGTTCATCATTATTTTTTCACCACCACCACCGGTGCACGCTCGTCATGTTCTTCCACCTGCAGTCAAGCCCATTAAAGCGAAGTAAAAAGTTCGAAGAGTTTATGCAAATTGCAAGGCAATCATGCCGTGAACCGAAAAAGACGCTCTCGTATGGAAAATATTAGGTGTGAGCTGGAATGTCCCCAATCGTCTCCGAACATAGTGTGATGCTGCGCTTCGAATATGACGGAAATCAACCCCATGTAACTCTTTTTTGTACTACCGAACGCCGATGGGTGGTCGTGCCCCTAGGCTGCTCTGGCTGCTATGCGCTGAGGGCTCGGAATCGATATTGGCGCTATCACCACTCCCCGCGCTGGCGCTCGCACTACCCGTCAGACTTCGAACGTTCACGGAACCTTTTGGTGGATGGAGGGCGCTCACCCCTGCATATTGCTCAACTTGCTGAGGCGCAACTGAAGTTCCCTGACCTGGTGGATGCCGAGGGACTGGTTGCCTCATGGCCCCTGGTGGTGAAGGTCTGCCGTTAGGAGTCCCATAACCATTTGGAGGTGAAGGCCGCCCGCCTCGACCCATCTGAGGGGTATAAGGATTGCCAGGCGACTGGCTTGCTCTTCTAGGATATGCTCCAGGCTGTGGACCACCGTTCGGGGATGGACCACCACCGTACTGCAGCTCATCAAGTCGTGCAGCTGTCAGCGAGTTGGTTCTTGACTCTAATCCCATCTGTTGGCGGTCTACAGTTCCGTAACGATTCGACGAGTATCCCATCAAAGGATCATCCATTAAATTATCGTGTAATCCAGGAATCCCTGCGGGTAATCGAGCGGAAGACCGGTTTCTAGGAAAGCCAGGTCGCATATAGCCATTGCCTCCCCGGCGCCCAGACATCGGAGGGTCACCAAATTCAGGGTTCTTGCGTAGCTGACTTGCGCTTGGAGCTTTGCGATTGCGTCGAGAGGTGACGCTCATCATGTCGAAGTTATCAGGATCAATTTGTGGCGGTGGTGGGCCATCTGCAGGATCAAAATAGTCATCTTCATCATCATCGTCAAATCCACCATTCCGAACTGATGGTGTCGGAGGTCCCCTTCTGGCCCCTGGTGCCGGACCCCCACCTCGCCGCATTCTCATTTCTTGTTCCCTCAACGCTAATTCTCGTTGTCTGAGCATCAGTTCTCGCTCGCGGATTGCTATATCCTGCGGGGCCGTTCCAGCATCTCCACCGTAGTTTGACTCTCCAGCTTCTGGAATATCATCGTAGAGCACAAGGTGACTAAACTCTTCCAAGTCGTTTGCCTCCAAAGATCCTCTTCTTGATTGATTACGTTGTTGGGGGTGTCCATTACCTCTTCCGTAACCATTTGGTGGACCACCATTCATCATAGGCGGCGGACCCCTTCGCATTCCGGGTGGAGGGCCACTCATTGACGGCGCCCGCCCGCGACCTCTGTTGGGACCAGCGCCATTGGGAGCTCCATTCCCCATAGGCCTTGGTGGAGGTGCAGATGACAATCTCATTGAAGGTGGGGCCATTGCAGGAGATGCCATTGGTACTGCGTCCTTCCTCTGCTGATTGACGATATTCAAGTTGTGCAGAACGGCATATAGAGTCTCGATACGTGGTACTCTAATACCAACTGTCTGCGCAAGTTTGATTGGTGATCCGAGATATGTCTCCACCTCCATTGGTCGTTTAGCAGCGAAATCTTGATACATTATGCTATTCGCCTCTGTCGATTTTACCATCATGTCCATCGTAGTTTGCTTGAAGTCGGCGGGGAATTTGCATTCCTGTGCTTGGGCGATGCTAAGAAGCTCGTCAAACACCTCCGAAATAAGTGCCTTCACACCAACTTTTTCTAATAACGCGGAATGGGAAGGAGTTTCGAAGATTACGCTCAGTGGATGGAAGGCAATTGGGCTGCAGAAAAATGTTTAGCGGTATACCACAAAGGGGTTATACTGTACTGGTGCTTACCCGATCATCCGCTCGTACTGTTGCTGCCGGATGTTAGTGGAAACATGACAATCCACCTGCCCGCTGCTCAAAGTCATGGCCAACGCGTCTGCCATGTCATTCTGTATTGTACCAGGCATTGCAGGATTTTTGTTCGCCGGGCCGACCCATATTTCTGTGGAGCCCTTGTGCTCGAACTCACTCGCTCCCAATTGTACAATTTCTGCGCCGGAAACGAGGGATAAGACGACATTGCTGGGAAACCTAGACTCGAGGTGCGATTCGACACCCAGTGTGTGTGTTGTATTCACAAGAATACATGTGTGTTGTGGTGTAACGACTGATTCAATTACTGCAGCCAGATCATAGACATCTGGTAGAGCTTTCACACAGAGGAGGACGTAATCGAAAGCGCCCTCTTTGCTATGCAGGGCTTCCTCGGGAGCCCGAACAACTATATCCAGCGCATCAGTATTTACGTGCTTGCATTTGATTTTAGGGAATGCATACCGTGTCGAGGCTTAAATCGTTCGTTGCCAAATGAGGTTGACCTGGAGCGCTTTAATTAGCTTCTGCCACCAAGTATATTCCGTTGTAGTGATCAATTCTTACTTGAATGAGATACCATATTGATACACAGCATCGAACCCCGATTTCCATACCAACGTCACGTCGCAAGCGTTCGTGGCTTGAAGTCGCCAGGAGAGGAAAGCCGATACCGCGTTACCGCCCACTACACAAATTCTGATTAGAAAACTGTCGTCCATCCTGATTGCAACAATTGATGCATAGACGGCGCCCGAAAAAAAACGAGTGTGGGGAGGGGTAGAATATGTGAATGATCAATCTCCCGCTCTGGCAACTAGTGAAGAGCTATCTAGCAGACTAATAATGGTAGACTATGGGAAGAACCAACCTGAGAGAATCCGCAAGCGCGGAGGGGTGGGTGCCATATTGAGTCGAATTGGCTGGCTGGATGGAGGTGGCCAAGTTTGAGAGTTGCAGCTCGAAAGTGCTTGATCTGCAACACGGAATACCGTCGTCAGGTACAATATAGACCGACCGGTATCTTCGCCTCAGATTGTCGCCAAAAAGGTGTAAGAGCTGCAGATGCTTTTTTGCGTGGATAATCTTTCCGGGTAACCAACGAGTGGGTGTCGACACAATAGGACAAGGAGAACAGATCCAGGATTTGGCGGGATGCTATAACGAGCGTGACGCCGTGAGAGGATGATCTCAGGCTGCGGACGAGAGAAGGCAGACGGTGGGTGGTTGGCGTGATTGGAGATGAGCAGTCGCGGGTTCGTGGGCTCGCAGAAGGGCAAAGGAGCGTGTTTGATGGCTGGCGATGGCTGAAGAGGGAGGGCTCCGGGAGAGCAGCAGCAAGCGGCGGCGGCGGACGTGCCTGCGGAGGTACGGCGGTGCGTCTGGCTGCAGCCCGTGCAATACAAGATTGTAGGGTCGCCTGGCGCCTGGGGGGGGGAGAGTGTGGGTGGTGGGAGGTGGGTGGTAAATGGCAGATTTGCAGACGGAGTTAGGGAGAATGGCGAAGTTGTCAGTGAGGAGCACTGCACGTCGAGTACGCACGTAGGCGCTGATTCGCAGAGGAGGTGCTGCGGGCGAGATTGCACTGAGCACGCGTCGGATTGCCTGGCAAGCAGGAGGTTTTGGGCGATTTTGGGGTAGAGTCCCGGGAGTCTATGGCGGTACACTTTTCAAGGGGGCCAAGCCGTTGGTGAACTTGTGGCTGGGGAAAGGGGGAGGGAGGAGGGAGGGACGCGATTGCTGACTGATCAGACCAACACTCGCTCGTTCATTTTTTTTTTCGCCTTTTCTCTCCCTGCCTTGCTGGTGCACGTCAGTCAAGTGGAAGGTGGGCTGTTTCCGGCTGGCTCGGCCGCGTGCTATCGTAAGGACCCAGGATAGTCTACAGTAGTGACGGCAACCAAGAACTGTTCCAAGGAACACCTGCAGAAATGCCAGAAAAGGGGAATTAAGGGAGCAGGACTTTGCAGGACAGGATGGGGATGGGGCAAGAGACGACGGCGTGGAATCAACGCGGTGAACAGGCTCACACTCTCACACGCTCACAGGGCCCCGGCTCTTATTGCAGTGCCCTTCGCGAATACCCACGCTTACGACTGGGTTGGAAGATTGGGTTCGCGAACGGTACCAATTGCCGTGCTTGCAGGCGAGCGAAAACTTGGTTGTAGAGTGGGAGCATCCAAGAAAGGCCTGGGGTCATTGCAGTACGATGCACCGTGATAGGCCGCTGGTTTTTGAAGCCTCATAGCCTCATATCTCTTTACTCTCCTAGAACAGCTAGAGACCAGCTAGGGTGGCTATCTCTGTACATCTCTATCTAATTCACGTCAGTCCTCTGTTTGATCCGGGCCACTGCCATCATAGTGATCCGGTGGCGGACGCTTCGAGGCATGGCCCGTGGTGAATTGGGCTTCTCCAGCGTGCCGTGCCGCGCTGGATCAGAGAGACCGTTGATGGTTCATCAAAATTTGATAGAGGCTTGAACCCTTGCACTGCTACTCTGACCTCTTTTGATAGGACGCCTCTACATCGTCGACAACCAGCGTACAAACAAACGTATGAGCCCTGAATTAATAAGATTATTGTAATAATAATAATAATAATAATAATAATAATAATAATAATAATAATAATAATAATAATAATAATAATAATAATAATAATAATAATAATAATAATAAGTGTTATTATTATGTCATTACCAACCTGCTGAGCTGTGAGTTGTGAGGCCGACTTTGCCAAAGACCCGCTCCTGTAACCCCGCCATCCTTGCCATCTCCGCCATAGCAAGAAAGGTCAACCTTCCTACGCGAATATCTTCAACTCTATTTCGCCGAAAATTCCGAGGTCTCTCTGCAATACCGTGCCGAGTACTTGTTCTATGCTCCTTCGTACTTTCCGGCCGATGTTTCTAGGGTGAGACTCGGATGCAATCACTTCTTTTTGGAAGAACTCTTTCTTAGCCTTTTCCCATCTCTTCACTGTTGCTGTAAGAGCCGCAACGTATCCGGCCTCTTGTTCCCTCACTCGCACAGCAAACGATGGCCGCGATGCCCAGCTGCAATTGCTTGCATAGTCCGAAGAAACTCAAGCCCCCACCGGCCAGGCCAGAACTTTCACCTGCAGATGTCTGTCATTCAAACTCATTCTGCAATGCAGTGCGAGTACGAGTCGAGTAGGGCAGAAGTAGAAGCCAGCCAGGCCGTCTTGAACAGCTTAGAATTGACTTTTTCGGAAGCGCCTCCTCATCAACCCACCACTCGCCTCACCGCCCATATCAATTGACGCTTCCGACTACATCTCACGATGGTCACTTTGCAAAGAGATGTTAGTACAGCAGTTGAGGAGTCACTGGGAGCTCCAGCTCGACAGGGGTAGAGCTTCTGAAGTTGCAGGCCGCTACTGTAGAGGACGAGAAAGCTAAGAAAACAACGCAACTTTACAGCTACAATATCGTGCCACCCACCATGGGACGGACCATAGGTAGTCTACCTCGTCGTCTTTATGGTCCTCATCATCTTTATGGCCTTGTGAAGAGCTGTATAGAGAGATTCTCGAGTCCCGGCGACACCGTACTCTGGACGGCAGCATCCGCTGTGGCTGTCAAGACCAGAGTAAGACTCCCTCGAGAACAGGGAGGTAAACAGGCTGTGCAGGGGTCGCAAGATTGCGGTGGCAGGGGATCAGAGTGCCATCTTCCAACATCGGTTTTAAAGATATTCCGACCCTCCGTCTATCGACTTCAACATCCCCCGACTTGAGCCACCTCCAAGATTGTCGCCCAGCCACGGATCCATCCGATCGACATCAGGTCGAGCTCCTCTACAGATCACGAGATACATTGTAGTGGTTTCATGGATGGCTTTCTCGTGTTTTTCGCAATTCCAAATCCGCAGCGCTTTTTTCCGTCTTTTTCGCATCTTGAATTGACTTTTGTCGCAAGTTCGTCCGATTTTAGCTGCCCCTGGAAACTTTCCAGAATAGATTTTATGATGCTTCGTCGGATCTTGTTGGTCTTGTTCTCTTGTTCTCTTGTTTCTCGAAAATATCATTGTCGGTGTTCGGCTTACGAAGAGCAAAACTTCTCAAAGTGGTGTTTCTTACGAAGATGCTCGGAGCGCGTTTTCCTTATCGCAGCCCAAGAATACTTGGTACCGACTGATAACAATTTGGGCGTATTAGGGTGCTGACCCCTATTTTAGACGGTTGCGCCGGGAGCACCGGAGCATGCTCTTAGTTGTTTGTTGAGATGCATCACGGCAGCTTTTGAGCCTGAAATCTGGATGTCCGTCGCGGTATTCCTTCACTTGTCCTCCATTCCAGCCTCAATAATGTGAGACCTTCTCGCTGCGTTGTCGATGCGTGGATGCGGGGCGCCCAGAAAACTTCAACGTCTTTCTCCATCGAGTACGAGCGAGCGAGCAAGCGGAAGAAGGTATGACGTTGGTGATGTTGATTTTCCATAACGCGAGGGCCATCTGCTGGTCCCTGTACCGTGTTTAACAGGGCAGGTTCCCGCTACCAGCGAATAGCGTGCAAGGCCCCCAAACTCTTCCAAGGCGGACAGAAAAGACTTGGTAGATCCGCTCTACGCACAGAGCTGAAGCTGGTCGAGGTAAATAACCAGATGGGGATTCTCTCGGTAGCGAAATTGTAAATTGCGAAAATTAACCACGCTATGAAATGAAAAAAGGGGCATGCAGATTGAGATTTGTGCAGGCACGCATGCTTGCCTGACAGGTCCCACTCACTTCTATTTTCAGTACCTGTTGGCGACAGGACGACCCCCAACCTTTGGTGAGGTACGAAGTACAGAGTACGGAGACTGTACAAGGCCGCGTTGAGAGACAGTGAAGCGGATTCTCGTTACAACTTCAAGTACGACAAACTTCGCATGCGAGCATCGCGCAGAGTCAGGTGGGGGTGCTTTTGCTGCATCGTCGCGAAGACCCTGGCCTTCGAAACCATGAGGCGATGAAGTCCATAAAAGGATCTACTGCTGGGTACGCGATATTGCTCCAACGTCACTGGAGCATCAACAAGATCTTAGATGCCCTCGGGACCTCCAGTTTACCCCGCGACTCGCGAGGTGTTCTAATCCCGAAGGCCAGACCAATTTCGTTCATTCAGCCTATCGCTCCGTTTCAATTTTAACCTGTCCAAAATGGACCAACAGGCTGGAATCCTATCGTCCAAAACGGTCTAAACCGTCGACAAATCCAAGTCAAAAGAACTCTGGTAGCAACAGCATAAAAAGGGCGTAATCAGCACTACTGCCGTCAAAGATCGCCCACGATCCAATACGAGAGTTGCAGTAATGTGCGTAACCTCAATTAAGCGAATTCGTCGACATTCATTGACAGGTGCTCTATTTCTGGCCTGGGGTCTATCAGTGGCAACAATCACCCCGTATTCCAATAGCAAATCGGGAACTTCCGCAACCTTTTCTTCTCTTCCATGGTCATGCGAGGCTCCAATGAGACGAAGGCCTAAACGGGAAGTCAAGTTGTGAAAGATCTGACTTGCATGAGGAGGTACAGCGCTGAACTTCTCACTCAAAAGTTCTGAAGATATGCTGAGAATTTGATGAGATTGCTTCATATTTCATCTTATTCTGCTTCTAGCATTCCAATGATTTTGGAATGCCGAGAAATTACACGGCAGTAGTGAGTAGGTCTTTGGGTAGCCATGCTCTACATTTCTGCAGTGGCACTTTACAGCCTCACTGCAGCTTCGTTTTCCACCTGTTTTGTTCTCGTATGACAGCTTTGTTTCAAAGTATTGAGTAGCGATCACACCGAAAACTTTGTGTCTTGAGAATAGAACGATCGCCTACCGGTACATCTGATCAACAGACAGCTGGCAGTCGATATTGGGTTATGACCTACATCACAGCCTCCCTCCAAACCTTGAACAAAAACCTCCGAATGGCCTCTTGAGAATTTGCATTTTTGCCACGCATGCAAAGACGTTTTTCTTCTCGCCAACCCCAGCTTTCTCACATCCCGGCTGCGGCATGCTTCCTTCCCTTCCCCAACATGCAGCCCAAAGAATCCCCCGATCCAATCACCAAACGTTTACGTTCGAGCCTCTCATCTTTCGCTCATCGTCTATCGCTTCAAATTGATCTGACCTGAATGCTTCGCCACTTGAAACATGTAAATCATGTCATACCACGTAAACTGCAGGTACTCGTGGCATCGTGCTCACTGCTCGGGAAGTTCGGCGACTCGACATGTTGGAGAAAATTTGCAGGTAAGCAGAATAATCCCACGTACATTAATAATACATCCTAGTGATTAGAAACAACCTATGAGTTCGCAACCTCGCTACCCGATTTTTGGAGGACTTGGACTGCACTGTGGCCTTGAATTCTTGGTAGGTTTTACATTTTAGTTGCTTACGGAGAGTTTACTCCGAACTAGTTGGATCGAACGGATTGTTCTGCTATACGATCCGCATGCGCTTCTTTTGATATGAACATGGGGGGAATTCTGGTATCGATATTTGTACCAAGTATAGGGGATTGAGAATGAGTGGTTGCGAGAGAGCGAATTTTGCTTACCGCGCGTTAGGTGTTTTTCATTTCGGTTTGACGGAATGGGTTTCTTCGTCTTGAATTTTGTTTTCTATGCTCTTTTCTTTTAAGGGGATTTGTGGTTCTGGTTTTGACACTATAGTGTGGTGTTAATCTTGTGCTTTTTACGAGATGATATATAGCTCAAGATGGCTATTGTACCATAAGAAATACTCTATTTCAGTATATCTTATGTATAGTGTTTGCTAGCGCGATTGCCGTTTCAATCAGCTATATCCCATGTTGTGGTGAGATTTACTGCCGGTATTAGAGTGTTAATCACTTCCCTACAGAGCGTCAGACCTCTCCCGCATTTCGTTTCTACTTCGTTTCTGCTTCGACTTTCCATTGTCAGCTTTACATCTTGCTCTGAATCTTGATGGTAGATCCTCCACAATATGACCTTCCTCATTCAAGACAGAAAAGAGTCAATCTTGAGGCTGTGTTCAATCGCTCTATCTATCGCCTCTTGGAATTTTACAGTATATGTTGATTTTGTAGAGACAGTTCTTTACATTCTCTATTAGGATTGTATTATCTACTAGCAAGTCAGTACGCGTTCATGTACAACACACTCCGCCTCCCATTCTCGCCTTCAGGTACGAGTGCTAATACTAGCGGTAACTGGAAATAAATCTCCGAGCTGGTAACTCGGTACCAGACTTTGACTTAAGTCGGAGTTACTGTACTAAACATCGCGAAAGTGGAGGAGAGTTTGGTACTGTGTGACATCTTGTCAGGCACAGTAGTTCATCACACCTCTACCGTAGCACTAAATTCAATTTACCAGTGCCAGAGTTTCTACCGCTGTCAACTACTTACTTGCTGCAAGTCAGCGCCTTGTCTTGGCTGTGGTATTGCTGGTGATTGGGTTCGGGATTTTTGGGATCCGGTGGTTGGAGATGAGGGGCGATGTTTGGGGTTTGGTAATGGCTAATTTTGGACTCTGGGGCTTGAGGGGTGGCGAACTGGCGGGCAGCAGGGATTGGGGACCTATGGTTTGGGTTTCAATATTGGGGTTTGAGGATGGACGGTATGGGATTTTGGTGGTGGGGAAAGGGGAGGGGATGCGAATTGGGATGGGGAATTGGGGAATTGGGGATTGCCATGTCGGATGGGAGTTGGGTGTTTGGTGGGTTTGCCCCTTTGTTTTTGTCAGGCTGTGGGGTTTGTTGCTGGTCGTTTGAAAGGGGAAGGGGGAGGGGATGGACTTCTCATGTGTCTTTGGAGTTGGTGAGTTCTTAGCACTTTCTTTGGTAGTTTTCATGTCTCTTGAGAGTACTATGCTGACAGAGCTTCGTGGAAGCTTTGTACTGGAGATAGATGTTTTGCCTTGTTGTAAAACTGGGGTGTTGTATAAGTGGTAAGAAGCAATTTCTCTATATCGCTTTTCTGCGCACAATTCTTCGTCACCACAGCTGCTTTATACTACCTCTTCTTCACACATAAACTGCTTGGCCTCTACCTCTTCTCCCATTCCCAAGTAAGATTCTCCCTTTCTTTTCGGTTTATTGTCATTTGCCTTGTTGCAAAACTGGGGTATTGGATTCGTGGTAAGAAGTAATTTCTCCAGAGCGTTTTTCTGCACACAATTCTTCGTCACTAAAAGCTCTACACCACCTCGTCCCCGCATCTAAACTGCCTAGTCTCTGCCTTCTTGCTCCTCGTCCCTTTCTATCCTTTCGATTAAGATTTTTCTTTCCTTTTCAGGAGCCCACAAAGATTTTTGATTTCCATTATAACGACGTTTGAATGGCGTTCGTTAGTTTTCAAGTAACGAAATGTGTTATTTAGTGTGGAGATATATAGTTCGAGTTTGCAAGTTGTGGAAACAGCTCGACGAATTTCCCTTTTGTTCCTTTATATGTTCTAGAGCTGTTAAGATCACAAGTGGCTCAAATTTGAACACGCTATTTTCCAGGTTGCCAGATCTATATTTTCAGTCATCATGATATTTCATACAAGTCAATAGCGGGGGCTTTGTATTTGTATGTCACGCGGTTAGGAAAGTAATGCTCATTGTCAAAACGCCAATTGCCTTCACATACTTGATCTTCGTCGCTCAAAATTTCGTCGTAAACCAAATCCCAAATATTCCATGAAATTCATAAGATGTCACAATTCCCACCTCAATAGAAAGCCCTTAGCAAACTTTGGCGCAACTGGAACAAAAGGATGTCGGGCGAATAATGGATATTTCATCTTTCCTCTTGGGCTGTTTGAATTTATAGCAGCCTTTGCAGTTGAAAAGGATGCGCTTTGTACGATCAAGTTGGATATAGGATGACCGTGGATGAGTTCTCCCTAGCTCGATTCGCCGAATTACGCTCATTATGTTCTTTTGATGTGCAGTTATCCTTCGAACAGTGAGCCAGTCGGTTAAATCCAGCCTTTCATAGCGGGTTTCTTCTTCCGGCTCTCGCAACATGTCGTCAAGCAGTGGTAGCATGTTTTCCTTGATGTGAAAGGCTCTTGCAAAGTCGATCTTCACCCTCATATCTGAAGTCTGATATGAAGCAAGACTGGAATAGTCCGATGGAGCATCGCTTGCTAGACCAAGCCCTACGGGAGTATGGTGTCGATTTCTATCGACAAAACTATCGTAAATACCGACATTCTTCCCTAACTTATCGATAAAATCTGTCGAAGGCAATTTTTGAAATTCCTGATTATACCAAAGGAATCGTTAGAACTTATAAATGTCTATAAATATTCGTCCCATACTGAAATTTCGAAATTTTGACTTAGTAATTTTTCTTCGTGATTTAATTCTTAAATATATATTCCTAAACTCTTGGCTCTAATAATTTCATTTCATCTATTTCTTTATGCATTATTTTTATCGCTAAGTCCTTATTATCATCTACCTTATTCTTAACCATCTTATTATCGCTAATCTTACCGTCGCTTATCTTATCGTTGCCGACTTTAATATTATATTTTTAAAAAATATATTTTCTTAATTAAAAATAATAATTATACGCTTTATAAACTTAGATAAGAGTATAAAATCTAATTTCGTTAATTTATTAATTTATTAATTTGTATAACGAAGTTAGATATAAAATTTATTAATTCCGCTTTATTATAATTTATTTTAAAGAAGAGTTTTAAACCTAATTTTATTTATTTTATTTTTTTTTTATTTTTTTCTTTTAAAAGAAATTCTATATTCTTTAATAGGTACTTATATTTATGAATATCTAATAATAGTATAAGTGATAGCCTATAAATAGGTTTAATTTTAAATCTAAATCTAACCTATTTAATTATATCCTAAATCTATAATTAATTTGATTAAACTTATAATCCGCTTAAATCCGTTTAAATAACTTATCCGAAAATAAAATTATTCTTATTCTTTTTTATCTTTTTTTTTACCTTTTTAATTCCTCGAAATATAAATAAAAACGTTTCTTTTAATTATTTTAATAATTCTTTTCTTAATCTTTTCTTTCTTTTCCCTTTTTATTTCCTTCTCTATTACTCTCTTTAAGATCTGTATAACCCTTATATTATTTATATTAAATATTTTTTCTATATTTATAGTATCTATACTATTTATAATATCTATACTATTTATAATATCTATATTATTTATTATATTTGTATTATTTATTATATCCGTATTATTTATTATATTTATATTATTCGTAGCGTTTATGTTTATAAGAATAATAGGTATTTTCGTATTATTAAAAAAGGAAAATATTTCGTTTATTTTAGTATTTATTTTAGGATATACGAAATAATAAAAATAAAAATAAAAATAATAATAAAGATAAAGATAGAAATAAAAATAATTTATTTATTATAATATAATAAACGGTAATAATAATAACGTATATATATAAAAACCTAGAAGATATTAATATATATTTAAAATAATAAAGAAAAAAAAGTTTATTTTATTTCGATAATTATAATAATAATAATATGAAAGAATATTAAAGGATTAGATTTTTAGGTTAAAAGAAAATAAGAAATAATATTATTAAATTATATAACTTCGTTATTATTTATATAATCGTATTAGAATAGATGAATATATTAAGAATTAATTAAATTTGAAAAGATAATATTTTTTTTAAATAATAAAATAATTATTTTAATATAAATTAGATAAATATTGTAAAATATTAACGTGGTTGTACACCGAGCCGATCAGGACACCGAGCCGATCACTTTTTCCTATTTTACTACCCACTATCTTTGACACGTATTTTCTCAACAA
>QYAP01000338.1:0-44367 GCA_003988905.1 Hymenotorrendiella dingleyae
AATAATAATAATAATAATAATAATAATAATAATAATAATAATAATAATAATAATAATAATAATAATAATAATAATAATATTAGTCTTTTAAATAAATCGGAATTAGATTTTTAAATAATTAATATATATTAATAACTAAGAAACGATTAGAATTATATTAATAACCACTTAAATATTAAAGATTAAAATATTAATTATATTTATAATTAAAATACTTATATTAATAAATATTAAATTAATTCCGATTTTTAATAGAAAATTAAATGTAACTATTTAATTCAATTCTTAATCGAATATAATTCTTTCTTTAAGCTATTAAATATAGAATAATAAAAACTTTATAATATTATTATTAATTAATTTAAATAGAAGATTAGATTCTTAGATATAAACTATTAATAATTATTCTTAAATATCGATAATATTATTAGTATAAAGAAAATATTTTATATTAAAACTCTTTATATTAAATTATAAGAAATTACTAAGTTTAAAAGTTTATTAAATCTAATTCTTTATATTATTTTAATTAATATAATTATTTTTAATTTTAAAAATAAAACCTTATATAATTGACTGTTATTCTTAATTAAATATAAATTTATAAAATTATTAAATTTAATTAAATAAATTCTTTAAATAACTTTTAAATATATTCGCTTTTTAATTATTAATAAAAAATCTATAATAGAATTAGAAAAATTATTTTAATTATATAAATATTTTAAAAAAATATTTCTTCTTAATAATAAACTATTTAATAAGATAAATCTTATTATTACAAGGGACTTTTTTTAATTTCCTTTTATAAGTAATAATATATTTTATTTTATTCTAGGAAATTTCCGAGATTCTATTATAAGAATTATAATTAAATTATTTTATAATAAATTTAATAAATCTTTTAAATTTATTTAAATTATATAATAATAGAAAAATAATAATAAAACTATTAAATTTAAAAAAGTATTAATAGATTTATAAAATAATATTTTTATTAAAGAAAATTAGGAGTTATTTAATATTAAAATAATTAGAAATCTTTATTCGAATAAAATTAAAAGTTTTAATAAAATTTTATAGATTTATTTTATTAATAATAAAGTTTAAGAATAAAATATTAAAAAGTTATTAATTAAAAATACTCTTATTAAACGTTTATTCTTTTATTATAATTATATTAAAATAAAAAAAATATTAAAAAATAAAGTAAATAAAATATTTAAAAAAGTTTATATTATAATAGAAGTATATATAATATTTATTTTAAATATATGAATTAAATATAGCTTAATTAATAATATACTTAGTATTATTTGTAACCTCTTTTAATTAATTAATAAGGATCTAAAAAAAGATTTTTCTTTTTTATTTATAATAGAATTTAATAAATATAATAGTTTAATTTAAGAAAATATAATTTAAATTCTAATCTTTCTAAAAATTTAATAATTTAAATATAAGAGATTAATTTATAGAAAAAATAATTTCTTATTAAATTAGAATATATTATTATAATATATAAATCTTAGAATCTTATATTTAAATAAACTATTATAAATTTAAACTCGAAAGAATTTTATATTAAACTTTCTTATATAATTATTTTTTGAATTAAAATTTTAAAAAATCTTTTATTTAAAAAACTATTTAATTTAAATAAATTTAAAATAAATAAGAATAAAAGAAATAAAAAAATAAAGGTTATAGTTAATAAACTTATAAATATATTATATTAATAACCTTAAATAATATAGGATTATTATTATAAGATTTATTTTATTAATATTTATATAGAAATTATTAAGGAAATAATAAAAATATTTTTATATTATAATTTATTATTTATATTTAATTATCTATTTTATATTCGTTTATATTTAATCTTTTATTTTATATAGTATTATTTATTAAGAATTAATTCTATAAGATATAATTTATAATTAATTATTATTTTCAAAATTTTATTATTTTTAATGATTAAAAAACTCTTTTTACTATTTTAAATTTCTTTCTTTTTATATTATAAAATAATAAATTCCTTTATTATACTATTATAGAACTCTTTAAACCTTCTCTTTTATATTATCCCTTCCTCGTATATATTTTTACCCTATTAATATAAAACTCTTTTATTAGTTCTTTTAAATTTTAAATTTTATTTATTATTAAATGATTCTTTTAAATATCTTTTAATTCTTTTAAAGATTTCTTATTTTCTCTTTTAAGATTAAATAATAAATTAATTTCGATTTATTAATAAATAATTTAATATATAATTTAATTAAAAGCTTAATTATTAACTTTTAATAAAATTATTACCTTTATTAAATTAGTTAATTTTTCCGTTAAATCTATTATTATTATTAACCTAATTAGTTTTATAAGTTCCCTTATATTTTTATTATTCTTATTAAAACTTCGATGGCCTATTATTAAAAAGATTATATATAAGATTCGGATAGTTAGAAGAATAAAATAGGTTTAATAAATTACGGTTAAAGATCCGGTTTTAATTTTAATTAAATTATTTCCCCTTATAAATTACTTTTAATTTTATTATTTTATTATTTATTAATTTATTTAGTTTAGAATATATTAGATTAGAGGTTAGTTTTCTTTAAATAAATGTATTATAAATAGATTCCCAATTTTTTAATTAATAGTGAATAATAGTTTAATTAATAAGCTTTTTATTAATATCCTAAAATTAGATATTAAATTAAATAAATTCTATATTAAGTATTTAAAGTTTATTTTTTAAAAGGATTAAATTTAATTAACTCAAATAAAATATTTTTCTTGAATCTTTAGCTATTAATTAATTATTTTTTTAAAGGATAATTGCTTATAATAAAAACTCTAAATTCTAATTTTAATAACTCTTATTTATATATATTATAAAATAAATATATATATAATTAAAGATTAAATTTAAGGTTAATCTAATATTATCTTGCCCTTAAAAATAAAGTATTTTTTAAAGATAAGTAAAAAAAGGAAATCTTGCGTCTATTTTATAAGAAGTCTTCCCGAGGAATAAAGGAGGGCTTCTGTAAGTATAGAAATGCAAGGTTCCCCTTTTTGGCCCCCAGAAAATTCTCGTTTTTAGGATAATATTTGATGATATAAATGCGAGTTAAAGTCGACGCCAAGATGGTCCGAGTATTACACCCTGGCATACATCCTGGCAACCTCAAATATATGTCTTATTACGCGACGGGCCTTTACGCACTTCACAACTTTTGACCATTATCTGGTACTGAGGTTTTGGTGAGCACCACAATACTGATTCGTCAAGTCTACTGGTAAGTATCCAGTATGCTCTTTACCTTTCCGTCAAATGTTACGTGTAATAGTTCAATGTACAACCGATCGCACCATTTCGGCAAGATATCTGGGCAGCTATCCATGCCTATATTCATGTTCACTGTTAACATATCAAAATTCATGTCCTCATGGCTAAAGTGGAGACGATGTTTACGAAATTGTAACTGAAAGCCTTCACGCTCCTCGAAAACTTCATTTTGTCAATCTGATCGCATAACAAGATGCGAGCTGGCAAACTTCTGGCTGGCTGTAGAGATGTGGATAATTTAGGTACCAACTTGAATTATTTTAGCCGTTTTCGGTTAGGGAGGGTGTCGCCATTAGGCTTTACATGCTTTCGCACTTTAGAAAAGGATCCCTCGATAATGGGTTCGGTGAGAAAGTTCGCATCCTCCAATAGAATTGGCTCTGGTTTGGGGAAAGATTTTGTAGGGATCTTTTGTGGGATACAGTGGGGGGATGACGTGAAATCTTACTGCAGCTGACCCCAAGTCGAAAGTCGCAGGCACGCTAATGTGGGTAGTGCTTATTTGCGTGAATGACGTCCATATGCTTATGTGCATATTATCTTGCAGCTCTGCCTTGGGTGGGGTCAAGCTAGCAATCGCGAGAGTTGCGGTACCTTCGTACACTGGCAGCAAACTCTGCGAAGCGATGCGTCGACGATTGAGTGTGTTAGTATGGGCTGTTATATTTAAAGGAAAAATGAAAATTCAATGATCACAGGGTATATTTTTCGCCGAATTTCGCTGCAATTCTTCAAACCTGCCAATTAAATACGACGCTTAAGTAACGATCATTGGATAGAAATGTCTTCACTTCCACCTTTTCTAGAGGCGCCGCTGGCTCAAGCCAAAATAACACTTCAACATGGCTTCGAAACCAGCGTCGAGACTTGGAACAATCGAGGCATTTTCAGCTTACCGACTCTGTATCTTGCCATCGGTGGATTTCTGGCGTATAGTTTTGGTCTCGTAGTGTACCGATGTGAGAAGACCAAACCCAGACCCAATGTAGGAAATTAATAACATATTCGGTATAAAGTGTTTCTATCGCCCATTTCCAACGTACCAGGTCCCAAGATGGCTGGTGAGAAAACCTATCCAGATATTTCGTTGTTTACTCCACATCCTGCTGATGATGGATCATAGCTCTAACGTACTGGTATGAAATTTACTACGACGTTTGGCATGAGGGCAACTACTTCCGACAAATTGAGGCGATGCACAAAAAATACGGTATGCCACTGCTTTCTCTAATCTCTCATATGAGACTCTTGATCTTAACCTAATTTTAAATCCGAATAAGGTCCTATCGTGCGCATAAACCCTCATGAGGTCCATTTCAATGATCCGGAATTCATTGATCCACTTTTCCCAGGCCCGGCAAGGAAGACCGACAAATACATGTTTACTGGCCGGAGAACGGGAAGTAAGATTGTTACTCCAATTTCCCTTGTTTTAATGAATATACCAACCAGCTTTCTTTCGCAACAGCACAGAATTCAGTCGTGGCAACCGTAAACCACGATCTACACCGCAGGCGTCGTAACACCATGAATGCATTTTTCTCGAGCGCCAGCATCCGTCGCCTCGAGCCGATCATGAAACAAAGCATGAGCAATCTACTGCGTCGTATGGAAGAAGCTGGAAAGAAGAGCGAAGTATTACCCATGCATTATGTTCTAAAAGCCTGTACAAGTGATGTTATCACCCATTACGCCTTTGGAGATTCTTTTCATTTTTTGGATGAAGAAGATTACGCTGCCCCGTACATGAAAGCTACTGATGTCTTCCATCTTTTCAACCATGCATTCTGTCATTTTCCTTTCGTGGGGACCGTGATTGCAAACATGCCTGTTTGGGCAATTAAAACTTTTATTCCGGGATTAACGGATATGTGGAACAAAAGAATGGTAAGCATCCAGAACCGTTGGTATCAGAAAGATGAGTGCCAGGTCAGGCTAATCATTTTCCAGATGTGGATTGAGAAAGTAGAAGAGATCAAAAACCATCCAAATCCAGAGCGCGTAAAAAGCACCATTTTCGAAGGTATCCTAAACAGCAAACTACCCGAGGAAGAGAAAACCAACGGCAGACTTGCCCATGAAGCACAACTTGTCGTGTTCGCTGGCCAGGGTACAACTGCCTACACCCTCTCAGCAGCCCTCTACGAACTCCTCGCTAATCCCTCCGAACTTCGAAAAGCGAAAGCCGAACTTGCTGTCGCCATCCCAGAGCCAGGACACGTCCCCGCCTACTCTGAGATTGAAAGACTCCCTTATTTCAGCGCTGTGGTGCAAGAAGTTCTACGTATTCATCCTGGTATCGTCTCTCGCTTACCTCGCGTATCACCAGATATTCCAATTGTTTACACAAACAAGGACACTGGCAAGGAGTATGTGATTCCTCCTGGAACCCCCACGAATATGACAATTCAGATCGCCCACAACAATTCGGATGCGTTTGAGGATCCGGGAAAGTTTTTACCGCAGCGGTGGATTGATAATCCTAGACTTGATAGAGCGTTTCTCGGGTTTGCAAGAGGGACCAGAAACTGTATAGGGTAAGACATGCATTCGTTATGATATTTATTTCGATCGAAAATCAGTTGCGAAATTACTAATTGATTGGTGCAACAGCTTGAACTTTGCCCGGCAGGAAGTTTTCATCATTCTCGCCACTATCATCCGCAAGTACGATATTTACCATGGACAAGAAGGGCCAACACTTGAGCTGTATGACACGATCCGTGAACGGGATATTGATGTGGTTAGGGATATGATTATCCCGTTCCCAGCGAGAGGCAGTCATGGATTGCGAGTTCGGGTCAGAAATTGAATTATGAGCTATGCAGTTAAGGGTTGTTCGCCTAGGCGGCTTGCATAGTCCTGCATGCAAGGGTTTTGATCAGCATTGCGCTGTGGATTCAATATTGTGACCATGCTAGCTTCCCCTGAGAGCACAGGTTGAGGTTGCGCACGTGCCATAAAAAAAAGGGGGGTTATCACGTGCTCAGAGGATGCTGTCTGACTTGGACATCTCCAGACAGCTCTACTACAGGACAAAAATAAAACCATTACTGCGATTTTTGTTCACTGCTCTCCAATTCTTGTGTTCACGGGGTAAGGCATCGCAGAACATCCATCTAATAATCTGGTTCTCAGAAGCTTGCTTAATACAATATCTTTCACTTCAACAAATGTTGATTGATATGTCCTTTTCGTAGTGAATTTGACCATTTAAAAACTCATGGATGATAGCTCCTTCGTTTTAGAGGG
The DNA here is from genome assembly GCA_003988905.1 of Hymenotorrendiella dingleyae. NCBI lineage: Eukaryota > Fungi > Ascomycota > Leotiomycetes > Helotiales > Helotiaceae > Hymenotorrendiella > Hymenotorrendiella dingleyae. The sequence continues at coordinate 6,611 of QYAP01000338.1, forward strand.
TGTTCGTAGCGCGATTTTGAGGCCGTACAACCACATGTTCAGTTTGTTCAATCAAGCTCCCTCAGTGAAAGCACGGTGACATTAAAGAATTACAAAGAAATTGAGCAAGACCCAAAGACATGAAGCCACTGATACGAGAAAAGAAATGCCTTATTTCAAATATCGTCACATTTATTGGTGCTTACTGTAGTGGGGACATGAATAATTGCAAATACTTTTTTTCATTGTCAATTCCGCATAGTACAAGTCTGATGATTGCTCTTACTCACACAGCCCATTGTATATAGAGCCATTGAAAGATTGGCCAGGTTACCAAGGGACCTGTTCGCCTTTATAAGTCCACAGTTTCCCGCTGTGCGTCTCTTTCGTAGCCGAGTCAATGACCGCGATTAAGCCATCAGTACTCTCATCAACGGTGATGGCGGCTTTTTCGACATTGAATGCAGCCGCCCCAGCATTTCCAAGGTCAGATTGAACCCATCTATAAGACGTTACTACATTTATCCTGTCTGAGGCTGTTTCCTCAAAACGCGGGAGTGGTGACTTGGTACTCACCCTGGGTCAATGGGAAAGGCGGTGATGGTTGGTTCTTCGATGGAGATTGATTTAGTGTACCAGTGTCCCATAAGCTTGGTTGGTGCGTAAGCCGCGTTTTGCATAGGAAGCATGTTTCTAAAAAGAAGTTAACATGAGATTACCTAGTCGCAACTCTAGGTTAAGCTGGTTGTTACTCACTGGATGAAGCAGTCAGTAAATTGAATTGTTCAAATTCAGTGGAGATCAACCAAAGCTTACCTCGAGAAATGCGGATGAAGAGCCAATAGTAACCCATAAAGGGTTCGCAGACTTCTTAAGAACCGGTAAGACAGCTTGATAGAGCCAGATAAACCCGTAGACATTGGGAACAATGTGCGTTTTTATGTCGTCAACCTTGACCTCGGAGACTTTGGGCCAGACATAAGCAATACCAGCGTTGGCAATGACAATATCGATTTGATCGATGCCCTTGCCAGCAAGTTCCTTCAAAGCTTCAGCAGGGTCTGTGGGGACAGTGGCATCGATCTTGACGACAAGAAGACTAGTGCCTTCAGCCTTGGGCAAGTCTGCGAGAGCTTGAGACGTTGGGTGATTTGGGTCACGGTTACCCGCGATAACTATGTGGTTTGGCTTCGCGAGGTATCGGATGAGGAGGCCTTTGCCAATTCCTCTATTGGCACCCGTGATCAACACAATCGTGGGGGCCATGATTTATTGTAAAAGATGGTCAAAAAAGAAGTTACTTATTGTTTTTGGGTGCGTCTGCGAGAAAGCGATGACAATTTGAGAAGAAATCGAGTTAATAGTTGAGCTGAGCAGAGTTTCAGGTAACAATCTTGATTTGTAAACGATGCAGGGAGCCATGTGTCAGGGGGTTTACCGAGCTGCGCAGCCATAAGATGAGATCATGTGATGCTTACCTTGCAGATGTTGAGGTATTGTTTGTAGGTTTGTTGGTGGCCGCGGCGCCGTATTAGGACAAGAGCGTCTTCGCATGTATCCTGTCAAGATAAGCACTCCACCGACTCCGGTCCCCCGATTCGTAAATTCGGAATAAATCCGTCAGCCCCGGCGCCCACTTCCAGGGGTCCGCATGATCTCCTGCTTGCATGTGAGGAAGGAAGAGCACGTCATATGCTGGAAAGGTGTAAGGCAAGCCAAATGCTAGTGAATGCAGCAATTATCGTGAGACTTCCCGCTATCAGTATCAGGCGAACGAAATCATCGACCAAAGGCACCAATAGCTTGTGCAATTCTTTTCACCACAAAAAGAATACCTCTCACACTTCTCGGAAAGTTAATTCTAGAGGATGCCATCATACTACGTAAGAGTCCGTAGAAAATCATAAATTCATGGAATAGAGCTAATTCTTGGATCCTAGAAAGAACATAGAGTTTTCTTACCAAGAAATAAATTTAGGATTTATTTTCGCAAACGTCTTACAGAAAATTATAAGAGTTTTAGGAAAATAAAATGATACTTATAAAAAGAACAATGGAAAGAATAGAGGGGCATGGGGCTCACTTAATATAGATTATTCTTCAAGTGATGCCATTCGTAGATCGAGTGTAAGGGTGCACCGAGTCAAGCCATTTCTAAATCCAAAGTGTAAGGTTAACTGGCTCTGTGAGACGTCCAGAGGGAAAGGTGCAGAAACTCTCAAATACGACTATCTACGTCCTAGATTATACTCTGTAAAGATTATTTAATTGACACAGTCCTAAATGTTTGTTGGGATATTGTAAGCCGCTCTACACTGTGCCGTCGTTGGCTTTATATGCAGAGTCTTTAACGCCAAGCTTCCATTGCAATTTCCTAAGTTAAAGCAGCCATACTAGCACCACTAGTCAATTCTTTGGTGGAATTATGCGAAACTAAAAAAGAAAAATTCCAATTCCAATCTCGGAAACTGTCTTGAGACCTAGATATACCTCTACTTGAGTCCTTGCAGGTGAGCTTACAGCAATACAATTTTAAGGAAATGAATAAGATTTAGAAGACACAACCTAAAGCAGACCATCAACGAATCTCAAGCCTTTAGCTTTCCGTCGAGAACTTCCCTGATAAACGCCCCTTGGGCCTCCAGAATATCCTCGGAGCCCTCCCCACTAAGCACAGTCAAGTGACCCTTTCCTTTCGCGAGCAAAAAAAGCTTTGCTTGCGTGAACCCCTCAAAAGCCTCCTGCTGCTCCTCTGGTGGGCTCATGCCATCCAGTTCCGGCGTGACCATCATGACAGGCGTAGAAGTCAAACTCTTCAACATCTCCTTGGGATACCACATAGCCAACTTCAGGTAGCTTTGCAACGTAATCTTATTACGGAAATTCGGGGCGCCGCGATCAATTACAGCATTCATAAATCCGTATGCTTCTATCCCACCGGGGCCTCCTGATCCAGCCATACCTATAGGGTTCTCACCCTTGGAGTTGAAGGGTGGAAGAGCAAAGGCGTCATTTCCTCGAAGTTGAGATTGTCTATCCTTCAAGATCTGGAGAAAGGCACGAGAGCGCTTTTCCGGCGCTAAAAAGGAGAGGATGGGACATATCATGATGAGCCCCTTAACACGGTGATCGAAACATGCTGCCTGGGCAGAGACCGTTGCGCCGAAAGACATGCCCCAGAGGATTATTTTGGATGGGTCTACACTAGGGAGACTACTGACATATGTTACAATATCTGCTTAGGAATCATGAGTAAAAACATTGCTTGTCGGTAGGGATGGACTACCAAGTAAATCTTCTGCCTGCTTTTGCGGATCGATTTGGTTGTGCGGAAGACAATCATCGCTATCCCCAATACTTCTAGGGTCGTAGATGAATGCGTTGTAACCTAGTGATTGAAACTTTGCCGCAACATCTGGCAAGAGCATTTCTTTCACACAGTTGAACTAGTATTTATCAGCTAAAGAACGGGGCAGGAAACTTTGGGGACTTGCTCCTGGTGTCATGATGATTGCAGCTGCTTTTCCTTGTGCTGCATAGAAAATTCCTCTAATAGTAATCCCGTCAATGGTCTTGCACTCCGCATTTTGTTTGCCCAAGAGTGACGGCATGATGTTAAAGTTTTTTGATGGTCTTCTCAAAATTTGAGCTTTTCAAAGAACAGTATCCTAAGGGAAATACAGCCTCATTTGCCGTACACTGTGGGTGAAATTATCACAGAAAAGTCTGTGTAGCTAATGCCCAAATACAAGCTCATGCACAACAACCAGCCATCTCTGACTACCGGCTGCAAGGCAGCTGACTCTGTGGTGGAAACATGCCAACTGTAATTTTTCGTGAGAATGCAATATAATACCGCATCTTACCTGCATTAAGCAAAACACGGGAAATTATTACATGCATACTGTAGATGTCTGCAATCGGTGTGTATGGTAAGAAATGAATTTGTGGGTTGTGAGAGACGCCCCGTAGAGTGGGGTGCCGGTATAGTAGGCCAGAGCACCTGGTTTTGACTGGGAGCCACAAACAAAACAGAAAGACACCGAATCCTCCCGCCAACCCGATGTTTCCCAAAACAGACACCGGTGGTCAAACCACAAGGGGTACTCCGAACACACCATGAGGCCTCATTTAGAGTATCTCAGGCAGATATATAGCACAAAGGCTCTGTTCAATTAGATACTAGTTAAACTTCCAAGGCTATGTTATACTTACACAAGCCTTCAAGATACCCATCATCCCCTTGACACTCTTTCGAGATGATCAAAATCGCGTATGAAGGACCAAACTACTGTGATCTCTCATGCAAGGTAAGCAGCAATGTGGTAGAATCCTTTTGTTAGGCCGAAAAAACGACTTGTAGCGGTTACTACCCTCTCCTTCAAGTTCCAATAGATCTGAACATTTTCAATAACCAAACTGCGATGTGTCGTAACCCTGCATTTCACTCTGCGATATATGATTAGATGCATCAGCCAGTAGTGAACCTGAAATTATAAGCGTACATAATGTAGAGTAATAATTTTTGACGAGAAGGTTTAATTTTATGTCAAATTCGACGGGATGTTGATGGAAACTAAGAAGTGGGTATTGCGAAATCCGTGCTCGATTGAAGCATCTTACACGCACGAGAAACGTGTGGTAAGCCCCTCAGACGGCAGGATGGCGCAAAACCGCGCATCTTACATGCGTAATCACGATCCGAAAAGATAGTTCCCAGATCGAGATAGTGGACTAGTCCCACTATTATCCATCGCTTGCGTCACGTGAAGCCCCCCCCCCCTCCTTGGGAAGTTGTGGTGATCTTGAAGTGGACGAGTCAAATAGTGACTCCGTCAACTTATTTTGCTTGAAATTGAAAAACTATTGATGAAAACACAAAAACAACGGTCCTCCACGTCGAAACCTCACACATTTGGATTTTGAATGACATTCATAGACCAATACTGAGACTTACAGATTGGAACAACAGAAATTCTTGAGTAATCGAAAATCGAGCGCGAGAACGAAAGGTATACTCCCGTTCTTAGTAAATAACACCCCGAGGTAAGAATTGTTACCAGTATTAGCCAGAGCTCAACTATATCACCACTTTGCTCATACACAATTTTATAACAGGTATTCGGCATGGCCCAGCAAGAAGAGCCACTGGCCATCGTTGGCTTTGCCTGCCGCCTCCCAGGAAATAATACTACTCCACACAAACTATGGGAGTTCCTCGAAAGGGGAGGAATTGCCTCCAACAAAGTCCCTGCATCTCGCTTCAATATCGGTGCTCATTGGGATGGTTCACACAAACCTGGAACTATGCGGCCACTCGGCGGAATGTTCCTAGAGAATACAGATCCTGCCGACTTTGACGCATCCTTCTTCGAGATTTCAAGGGTAGAAGCTATCTCAATGGATCCCAATCAAAAACAAACGTTAGAGATTGTGTACGAGGCGTGCGAAAATGCCGGGATCTCTCTGGAGAGTTTAGATGGGGCACCAGTAGGGTGTTTCGTGGGTTCCTACGCTTCTGGTAAGTTTCCAAACTTGAATAAAATAGGGGATTGGATGGCTGATGTATTGCAGATTACGATACTATGCAGAGTAGAGATCCTGAAGATCGACCTTCGAATATCACAGTCGGCGTTGGTCGCGCAATCCGTAAGTTATGCAGCATTTTCTCGATTAGTACAGTACTGACTATCAAACTGCACAGTGGCCAATCGATTGAGTCATTTTCTCAACATCAAAGGTCCCTCTATGACAATCGACACAGCTTGCAGCGGATCTCTTATTGGTATCGACGTTGCTTCACGATACCTCCAGTCCGGGGAAATCAACGCGGCAATAATAGCAACTAGTAATCTCTACCTGAATCCAGAGCACGTCATGGATACGGGAGCTGTCGGACAGGCACATTCGCCCACGGGTCTTTGTCATACTTTCGACATCTCGGCTGATGGATACGTTAAGGCTGAAGCGGTGAGCGCCGTTATTGTAAAGAAGCTTTCGGACGCCATCAGAGATGGAGACCCCATCCGATCCTTGATAAGAGGCTCGGCAACAAACAGTGATGGAAGAACACCAGGTATTGCTAGCCCTAGTGCAGAGGCTCAAGCTGTGGCAATTAGAACGGCCTACAAACGTGCGAATATTACTGATTTCAACGCCACACAATACCTTGAGTTTCACGGTACTGGGACGCCAGCGGGAGATCCCATTGAAGTTAGAGGAGCTGGTTCCGTATTCTCGAAGACTCGTGCGCCAGAAAATCCTCTAATTATCGGCTCGGTAAGTGTTTCCTCCCATTGTGAAACTATCTTATTGCACAAAGAGCCAGGTGCTGACAATTGGTTTATTAGATCAAAAGTAATGTTGGCCATGCAGAGCCCTCTGCTGGGATTTCTGGGTTGATGAAGGTGGTGATGGCCATTGAAAAGGGTATCATTCCTGGCAACCCAACTTTCGAGAACCCCAGTCCAAAGAGTAAGCGAGAATCTTCGACACCCCTGGCCTCTCTTCGAAAAATGATCACCATGCTAATATGAGTTCGCGCAAAGTTGACTTTACCGGAATGAAGCTCAAGGCAACGAGAACTGCAATCCCTTGGCCGAAGTGCGATGTTCGACGTGCGAGTGTCAATTCGTTCGGATATGGAGGGTCAAACTGTCACGTAATAGTAGAGCAGGCTAAGCTTCTTCAACCACGGCATATCTCTTCGTATATGACTGAGGATGACGAGATGGATTTTGGCGAGGACTCCGAGCGGCCATACACAGTCATCATGTCCGCCAATGATGAATCCTCCCTCAAAGCCAACATCAAAGCTTTAAGCAACCATCTAATCAACCCGCGCGTCAAAGTTGAACTCGCCGACCTTACTTACACCCTTTCGGAACGAAGGTCTCAACTCTTCTATCGTGCAGCTATCACCACGAAGAATACGGAATTCGATGAAAATGCTTTCACAATTGGGAAGAAGCAATCAGAGGCTCTTAGAATCGGCTTCGTATTTACGGGGCAAGGAGCCCAGTGGCCAATGATGGTATTTTGCGCCTCTATTATACGCCCCTTGCCCAGTAGATAGGCTAATTTGTTTTAGGGACATGACCTCCTCGAATATTTCCCGTGGACTCGTTCCATTTTAGAGGAGTTGGATGAAGTTTTGCAGAGTCTGCCTGAGCCTCCTACATGGTCGTTGATCGGTATGTACTGTTGCTCCTAGAAAGGGGTAGACTGGATACTGAAAGTGCGCAGCCGAACTTAGCGAGCCAAGAAGCAGTGACCATCTCCGGCAACCAGAATTCTCACAACCCCTCGTTACTGCGCTTCAGCTCTGCATCATCGACGTCCTCTTGAAGTGGGGTGTAAAACCGCTAAGTGTAGTTGGCCACTCATCAGGTACGTTATTTATTCTGACACTTTGCTTTTTTTCTCTTGCGGAACCTTTCCTATTCAAAGCACTTCTGCACCATTCTTTTTTTCTCGTCGGAAATTTTGAAAGTTTCCCCTAAATTCTCGTAATGGGAAAAGGCTGACTTGTTTAATCTGCTAGGCGAAATAGCTGCAGCATATACAGCTGGTTATCTCACACGAGCCGATGCCATCACCGCAGCGTATTACCGCGGACGAGCAGCTCTCAATGTCAAAGAAGAAGTAGCAAGCAACGTCGGTATGTTAGCTGTAGGACTAAGTGTAGAAGCCATACACCCGTTCTTAGCAGCCCAGGAAGGGAGCGCCTGGATCGCGTGTTTCAATAGCCCCAGTAGCTTGACAATATCCGGGAAGCGAGAAGCATTGGAAGAGTTGAAAAATGAAATCCAGGCTGCCGGCCACTTCGCGCGTCTCCTGCAGGTTGACCTCGCATACCATTCCCAACTGATGAACGGGATTGGCAAGGAATATGAACAATTGCTGGAGAAAAACTTCTCGCCAACCACCCCATCTGGAGACGTCGCCATGTTTTCTTCCGTTACGGGAACGAAGAAGACTAATGCAGCTAATGCCTTGTATTGGAAGACCAATATGGTTTCGCCAGTACGTTTTGATGAGGCGGCCAAGGCGATGCTTTCCGAAGAAGAAGGGGCCAACTTTTTAATTGAAATTGGGCCGTCGGGAGCTTTGGCTGGTCCAATTTCTCAAATTAAGAAGGCATTGCCGAGCGAGGGAGCAAACATCTCATACATCGCAGCATGGTCCCGTGGTGCGAATGCTGGAAAGTCGTTGTTTGACGTGGCTGGCCGAGTTTTCATCGCAGGTGGTCGAATCAACATGAGCGAAGTCAATCAATACGGCTCAGGGGCAAATAAGCCTCCAACGATAATCGACCTTCCAAACTACTCCTGGAACCATTCTGTCAAGTACTGGCACGAGAACGAATCCAGCAAAGATTGGAGGTTCAAGAAATACCTCCACCACGACTTGATTGGTAGCAAAGTGTTGGGGACAACGTGGAGAGCTCCAAGCTGGAGGAAGCATTTAAATCTCGCCGACGTATCATGGTTGAAAGACCACAAAATGGGCCCTGATGTGTTGATGCCCGGTTCGGGGTATATAACAATGGCTCTTGAGGCGATGTTCCAGAAAAAGCAAGTTGTTGACCCCGAAGAAGGCGTCAATGCGCCAAACGACTTATGTTATCGATTCAGAAATATCCGCTTCGACAAGGCATTGGTACTTGAAGACGGTAGAGACTCCGTCATCATGTTTTCTCTCACCCCACAGGCTGGCAGCAAAGATTGGCACGAATTCCGAGTCTCTTCCTCTAATGACGGAGTTTACATGGAGCATTGCTCTGGACTCGTCCGTGTCCAGGATCCTGTGGATGGAACAGCAACTGATGCGGACTCCGTTCCTCTCAAGTATCCAACAGCTGGTCAGATGTGGTATAAGGCGCAAACTGAAATCGGCTATGATTTTGGCCCTGACTTTCAAAAGTTGCTGAAGGTGGAGTCCACCAGTGGTCAGAGACACAGTCGTGCTCTCGTAAATCTGGCTGAGCCAAAAACGAAATGGGATCCTCAATCGTACTATCCAATCCACCCAGCATCCCTCGATGGATGCTTTCAGACCGTCACCCCATCTCTTTGGGCAGGAGAGCGTAGCTCACTCAACGCTGTCTTGGTTCCTTCAACTCTCGATAATCTCATCATCAATAGAGTCCCGCATTTTCTCAAGGAGGGCCTTTCAATTACCAACTCAGAATATTCGGGTCGTGGCCGTCTTGAAGAATCCAAGAGCTACTTTGCAAACTGCTCAGTATACGACACTGATAATAGAGAACTGCTCATGCAGATGTCAGGACTCCATTTTGTTAAGTTAGATACGGGTGTGAAGCCTGATCCTCACACATTCGATCGAATCTCCTGGAAACCTGACATCACATTCCTAAACCAGGATCAGTTGACGTATCTCCCTGGGGCCACTCCAGAAAAGAAAATTGATATGATGGTCGACTTAATCGCACACAAAAAGCCCTCATTGAAGGTTTTGGAAATCAATTTCGACGATGCCGACTCTTCGAGCTTATGGTTCGAATCCGGTGAAAGCTCAGCAAGAGCTGCTTATCTCGGGTATGATTTCGCTTCCTTCGATGCAAAGAACCTCATCAACACCCAAACCAAGCACGAGGCTAGAAGAAACGCCTCTTTTCTCTTGATGAATGTCAACAAAGAAGCGTTCGGTCTCCAAACAGTGGCCTACGATCTTGTAATCATTAAAGTTGCTGAACACTCAGAGCAAGACATGGACGCATTGATCAAGAACCTCAAGCCGCTTGTCTCCAATGAAGGCTACGTGTTATTCCTAACGCAACCAGCAGAAAGACTACCAGGTCTGGAGTCAAGTAGCGCCAGTAGCGATGCAACACCAGATGAGTCATCTTCCCCTGCAGGTACTAGCAGTCCTGCGAGCTCCATCAGCGACAATTCGACTTCCGAGGGCTTCCAAAAGCTCCCTAAACCCGAAATTTTGGCAGGAGATTCCCTAGAGTTTGGTTCCCAACCTGTGGTTGGCAAGCAAATATGGAATCCTAGCAAATTGCAGAGTCTTACCAAGACACACGGTCTTGGTCATGCGCTAGAAATCACAACAAGCCACAGTACTTCAGTGTTCTTATCCACGCCCCAAGTCTTGCAGCAGGATACCAATTCTCCACGAGAGCTCATCGTTGCCCGCCTTTCTAAAGACACCCCTACGCTGACGGACTCGCTTCGATCAGTTTTGCAAAGCTCTGGCTGGAATATCACCCAGCAGACCAGTCCGTTTCCAAAGCCCCCTGCTGGAAGTGCGATTTTGATCCTCGACGAGTTATCCACGCCAGTTTTGACTAAGGTCGATTCTGAGCAGTGGGAATCGCTCAAGACCCTTATATCGACAGGTAATCAGCTTCTCTGGGTGACCAAAGGTGCTCAGTATGAAGTCACCGATCCAAACAACGCTCTTGCTCATGGTCTTTTCCGCGTGGTCCGTATGGAAGATGCGAATGCAAAGCTTACCACGCTAGACGTTCAATCAAACACTAGCCCAGCGACTGCGGTGGCGATTGACCAATTGCTTCGATCACTGAAAAGTGACAGGCCTAAAACATTTGTTGAGACGGAATTTGCAGAGCGGGATGGTATGCTCTATGTTCACCGGGTCGTTCCGGATGAGCAAATCAACAACTTCAAGAAGGGGGAGCGGGATGGTGCAGAGCCTGTTTTGAAGTCTCTGCGTGGCACTGAGGCCGCAGTTTCTCTGAGAGCAGAACGCATGGGAACTTTCCAAGGTCTCACTTGGTGTGAAACAAATGTGGCTGAAATTCCTGTCGAAGCGAACAAAGTGGAAGTAGAAGTTCAGGCTGTCGGTGTCAATTTCAAGGTAGATAACACTTCCTCTCTTTCCATGGCGATTTATACTTATATCCTGACAGGACGTCGCCGTGACCATGGGCATTGTCCCAGAAAACGAGTATACGCTGGGTTACGAAGCAGCCGGTACTGTGAAGCGCCTCGGAGCAGGAGTAACAAACTTCAAAATCGGAGATCGGGTTTGCTTTCTCAATAACGGCAGTTATGCGAATCGTCTTCAAGTCGGCGTTGGGCGTGTGCACACAATTCCCAAGACAATGACATTTGAAGAGGCAGCCACAATTCCGTCCGTGTACTTGTGTTCATTGTATTCCTTGCTTCACATTGCTAGGTTGAGGGAGGGGCAGGTAGGAATTTCATGGACCCGTACCAAACGATAATCTTATACTGACCGGTACCAGTCTCTGCTTATTCACTCGGCATCTGGTGGGGTTGGAATCTCAGCCATTCAACTCGCCCAATACATGAAAGCTGAAGTACGCCAAAATTCCCATTCCCGGTTCCCCAGCTAACCGAATCACAGATATTCGTTACAGTCGGCACGGATGAGAAACGAAAGTTCCTTGCTGAGAACTATGGCATCCCGGAAGATCATATGTTTTCATCCCGTAACACCAAGTTTGCAAAGCAAATCCTCCGTGCAACAAACGGTCGTGGAGTTGATGTGATCATTAACTCACTCGTTGGGGAAATGCTCGATGAGTCCTGGAGAATCGTCGCCGACGGTGGAACCATGGTTGAAATCGGAAAGAAAGATATCGTCGATCGGAATACGCTGTCCATGGAGCCGTTTGATCGCAACTGCTCCTTCCGAGCTATGGACTTTTCTTACACCAAGGATATCTCGGACTCATTGATTGCAAGGTTGGTATTTATCTTTTCAGCTTCCCTGGACAATGGGTACTGACCACTTAATAGGCTTCTGACCGAGATTTTCGACCTTGTAAATGGCGGTCACATCAAGCCGATCCACCCCATCACCACATTCGGCTTCGATGACGTTCCCGCAGCGTTATCATTCATTCGAAGTGGAAAGCATATCGGCAAAGTCGTCATCTCAGATGGAGCTAGGAGTGACGTACAAATTCCCATTAGACCTGCGATTCGAGAGCTTGCACTCCGACAAGATGCTTCCTACCTTATTGTTGGTGGTCTTAAGGGACTTTGTGGAAATCTTGCCATTCACATGTCGCGACACGGAGCTAGACGTATCATTGTCTGTTCCAGAGGAGGAATCAGCGATGAGGCGTCACAGAAAACCGCTGCCAACTGTTTAGCATATGGTTGTGAGATTGTTGAAGTCAAGGGCGATGTTGGTGATACCGCATTTGTACGACGAGTGTTCAGGGAGGCATCGCCACCAATCAATGGTGTTATTCAGGGAGCCATGATTCTTAGAGTGAGTTTTACTAGCCCAAATCGATTTTCACGGCATTGGCTAATAAACTCAAAGGACAAACCATACGAGACCATGACCTTAGAGGAATACCACACGGCGATTTACGCAAAGATTGAGGGTACTTGGAGCCTGCATAAGGTATCCCAGGAGCAGTCACAACCACTCGACTTTTTTACCATGCTGTCAAGTATTTCCGGTATCGTCGGCAAGAAGGGGCAATCCAACGTATGTATTCTCGTACAAAAGTCTGGCAAAGGAGTCCCAGATCGCTTGTGTAACTTGATCGTCCAGAATTCAGGCTGATAGTGATTTTTTCGAATAGTATTCCGCAGCAAACACGTTCCTCGATGCTTTTGCCAGGTATCGCCAGTCTCTTGGCCTCCGTGCAAACGCGGTCGACCTTGGGCTCATTGAAGATGTTGGATATGTCGCCGAACAAGGCGGCATGGACAGCCATTTCGACAAACGACAATGGACACCCGTTTTGGAAGGAACCTTGCGCAAGATTCTGACGTACTCTATCCTCCAACAAACCCACCCCATCAATCCAAGCAGCAGTGAGCAGCTGATCACTGGTATCGGCTTTCCACTGCCTGATGACTCAGACTTGATTCGAGAGGCAAGATTTGGCTACCTCTTTGCCCAAAGCGCGGCAGGCGATGCCAAGGAGGGCAGTCAAGGTGACCAGACAATTCGCGCTTTTCTCATGATGCATAAGTCCGGGGCCGACAGGTTGGCACTGGTTCCGCTAGCTGTGGAACTGATGGCAGCACAATTCACCAAGATTCTCCGTTTGGAAACGGAGATGGAACCAGGAAAGTCATTAATGGCGTACGGATTAGATTCGCTGGCAGCGGTTGAGCTGCGCAACTGGGTCCGTATGGAACTGGGGGCCGAATTGACGACACTGGATATCACCAACGCAAGCTCGTTGATTACGCTCGGTGAGAAGTTGGTCTCGAAACTCCCACATCTGGAGGCAACTGCTTGAAGCCGATCGTCTGGGGATTGGAACTGCGCTTTCTTTTTGACGCATTTTTATTGAACTTTGGAGCCTCTGTTTCGTAGCTTTCTGTTCTAATTTGACCAGAGAAGATTTTGGAAGTTCCTCATTTCACTTTTGCTTGAGCCTGTTCGTGGCAACGTTGATCGAAAGAGCTGTCTGCAGCATTGCACAGTGGTATAGTATACCACGGACCACCAGTCAGACCACCCAAATAGTGTACTAGGTAGTTGCACTGACTCAAGCCGAGGCTATATCAAAGAGCCGCATCGCGCAGTACCGTCATCTATATCGCCGTGTCAGCCTGCCCTCTCTACCACCCACCTCTAACTTTGGGGAAAGATTTTCTTAGCTAGGTCGATCAATTGATACTCGAGATGCCAGAATATCTGCAAGTTGTCTCACACTTGACTGTCACATACCGAGTGTTTGATAGCCTTCGAATGCATGTCGTGATTGCTTTCGCGGAGGATTTGAGGAGTCCGTCTTCGGAGTAATAAATATGATTAAATAAGTGAAGATGAAGAGCTGTGAATGTACACGTCCAAATGCTGGCTACACCGGGAGGATATTGAGATTGTGAGGTGTGTCGTGACTGGACGTGACTGGTCGCGACTGGTCGCGACTTTACGGAGGTACGTGTCCTCGGTGTCTTCAAACGAGATGCTTGGTCCGGAGCCGGGAGTATGATATTCCGATTACATCTCATTTATATTCCCGGTTAAACATTCATTGTACGAAAACAGATATAATATTTGAACAAAATTTCGATACATATTTTCAATCTTGGTCTCAAGATAAGCGAAGCCAAGGATTTATGTCTACGGCGAGGCAGAATGTGCCTAAGAATGTGCCTCGCCCGAGCCCGACCGATACTGCTTTGCATCAATCTTACCTAAGGCGGCTTCGCCTACGATGCGGCTCTCACAGGTTCGAGCTCGCGAGTTCCGCCGAGGCCGGGCTTTGCATTGCCTACTGAATGAATTCACCACGGTTGAAACTCTCCCGCTTCTCGTTTAGATGGCCACTGAGTGAGTGCAGACTTCTCGCATCACTCATGTGCTTATGCTGTGATCGATACCGGTATTGATTGGAAGGCAGCTTTCGGCTTTTTTAAGTCCGAGGCGATTGCTGGTAGATAGATGATATGTAGGTTTGTGCAAATGAGGCCACTTTTCACGTGATCCTCCTCCTCCGACACCCTTGATTTGGCCGCATTGTTTGTCCTTTTTTTCATCGGCTCCTTCTTCTCATGCACTCTAAATTACAATCTGATATTTCAAAGGATTCGAATTTAACGAGACCATCTTATGCTTGTAAGTATTGGAAGCAATAGAATTCTATCTAGGTTCAAGAATTAGAACGGGTTGTCAGGACCTGGTCTGCATACAAATCTATGTCAATTCTTGAATTTCTTGTTGCTGATATTGCGCGCTTTCTATAGATTGGGAAGGAGGGTTAAATTCGGTCCTGGTTTCATAGAAATAGCGTCTGAAAACCTTGCTTAAAAAAGCCTGTCGAGCCGGAGGCATTACTAAAGCTTGAAAAGATACTGAGTACTGCAGAAACTCACAGTACCATTTGGGTTTTATAGTGGGTTATACGTAAAGCCTTTTACACGTAGTAAGACTACGCCATAGGTACCCGCAGGCCGAGGTGGGTGGGTATTGGGCAAGTGAGTATATTGGAAAACACCTGTATGGTAAGTTCCGTACTTATATGGTGGTTTTTTAGGTGATGGCTCGACCGATTGAGTAAAGTTTGAAACTTCGGATCGAAGATATTGCATGAATTTCGGCTTGCAAGTTGCGTACTTTGTAGTGTCCGCGGTACATACTGCATGAAGTAGTAGGCTTATACGGCAATCGATAATTAATACGATGCTGCAGTGAAGGAAGTGGGGTGGGTTTCATCACATGCATTTACCCAGTCAAAACCTTACGTTATCCCGATTCCGGCGTGGTACCCTACGTAAAGCACCACTCTCCCTCCAAGATTTGGAATATGTAGATACTGAAAGCAAATTCTAGTGGTGTATGTCAGAGCACATGATGTAGCTTAGTCAGCACCCTGCCATTTGTAAGGCTTCAGAGGCAAACAACCTCTCTTCATGCAACAACAATATTATGAATTTCACCACCAACTATTTATGGCTCCCAGAACTTGAATTGACAGTGTATCTCCCTACGGGAGCAACCAGTAATTAATTAATGACACGGTGTCATTAATCTATATCCAATCAGGGAATAGGCACGAGGTCCTACGGTAGACGATGAGGACTAAATACAAAATAATTGGCGTATTCGAAAATGGATGTATTTTCAGCGGTGCAGTAGACCCCCACTTCCTCCTCGACTGCACGTTTACAACTCCCATCCCTCCCTGCAATATTCCCGTAAGCTCGATAGAGCCTCTGACGTCAAAAACTGAGAGAGCTACCGTTACTGCCGGTATATGCAAGCAAAACATCGCAAGGCTTGACATAAACACCAATTACATGTACTGACGAAAGCGTCGAGGTTGTTGGCTCCATGGGTAGGCTTATCCACGGGTGAGAGGAACGCTTCCGGGGGGGCCGGGGAGACTGTCAATGTGCATACTCCGGATTGTACTGTCAGAAGGGCTTGAAAGTACCGCATTTATTTTTTTCCAACGTGCTAGGACTCGCCGCACTCAGGATGCAGCTAGAATCACCGTTGACATAACGTGGCGAGTAGGCTGCGAATTCGAAAAGCTGGAACAGGGCTTTGTTGTCAGGCAAGCCAATTGCAATGCCTACCGGTCCGCAGAAAATGCAATACTTCTACAAACGTCCTGCTTGACGCGCTGTTGCTATTCGACTACTCGAATAGTAGGTACTCGGTAAGCTTAGCAGGTGCGGGCCGGGGTTGCAAGCACTTGGATTCGAAGGAGTGCCTTCCTTGCAGACTGCAGTCCTATCATACGAAAGATGGTTGCAAGATGCATAGATCGGCGATAAGCCGGCTGAAGTATGTTGGAAAGTTGTTGGATATATCACTCCCACACCGGAAAATCACGTTGTGCGACGGGATTGGCTCTGAGGCTCTTTGTGTGGACTACTCGTATGTATGGTCCAAGCGCCCATTCGGGCCAACCGCCCAACCAAAAAAAGCCGAAATCGCATTAAATCGCGAATATCTCAACCAAACCATAATGCAATTTAATAATCGATACTCGAAATGATTCCTAAGGATCAATTATACCCTCTATAACTCTCATACAATTTTATATTTACGTGATTAATAATAATCAATATATAAAGTCATAAAAAGACACCCTTTTTAAGCGATTTTGCGGGGTCGTCGAGATGATACTTTAAGTCCGATATTCTCGGCTTTAATCACTCGCCGAATCGCCGAAGAAAAAAAAGATTTCAATATTCAATATATAATCGATTTACCGTCCGAATTCTGTATACTAAGTATAGATGAATCGACTTCTAATCTCTTGATAATTACGAAAATACCTTTCCTGAGAGTGTTCTGGCCATTTCCAGCAAAATCACATTTTTTTTGGTTGGGCGTTTGGCCCGAATGGGCGCTTGGACCATAAATATGAGTAGTGTGGACTAGCGTGTGGTCCGTGCGGCGGAGATCAACCTCTATAAACGTCTCCGTCTCCGCTGGCCCGAGCCCCTTATCTCTTTTTAGTAGTCAACTTTTTAATCGATCGATAGTTCTACATACGGTACACTCGATACCTTAACAACTTAGCACTATGGAAGTCAATTTCCAATTGTCAAGCGATATTAGCGAGCGACGCCGGCTGCAGAATCGAATTGCTCAACGCAAATTTCGCTGTAGGTTCACTCCTTCGTCGGTAGGAAGACTGCTCATTTTAACACGATGAGCAGTGAAAAGAGATCAACAACTCACGGTTGGGGATGCCGTCAATGAGAATTCTAGCTCGGTCGAAGAGCATAACACCACACCAGACTTCGCAGCCACCCCCTCTACGAATTCAACTAACACGGGCAATGGCAACTTCAATGCAAGTTCAATGTCTGGAAGCTCGACTTGGGACAGCGACACCTCATACGGCACCACCCCCTTTTTAGACGAGGTCAATGTCTGGGACCCGGAAGTAGCTCACGTGATGGACGAACTCTGGTCCACATCAAACACTTCCCCCTTTACCACGCAGCGGCCCATGGAAGTCGGGACCGGAATCGGAATCGGAACTGGCTACGACCACTCTTCGCCAGGCACTACGGCAGGCTTAACCGGAAGTTCAACTGACAGTGATTCACGGTCACGGGAATCCAACATCACCAGTCAGCTGTCGCTCCTTCCTCCTCCCCCTACAGTCGCTTCACAGAAAAGACACCGCGGTCCATTCCATCCCGTACCATCCCAATCATCGCCCGAAGATTCCTCCGATCCAGAGCGGTCTAAGGAGGATGGATGGCTCAGCAGCTTACATATAGCCGCGCGCCGGGGCCATGAGCGGATTCTGCGTGTATTATTGCAAAGTGGCGATTGTAACGAAAGAGATAGTGACGGTAGAACGCCATTGATACATGCCGTCATCTCGAATCATGAGATGGTAGTTCAGGCGTTGCTTGCTCATGGTGCTGGCATCTATGAGTTGGATCGACAGAAACGGTCGTGTCTGCATTGGGCTGTACTACACCGTCGTGAAAGCATCCTACGCATCCTTCTGCAAACAGGCCCAATCCGGGTGCAGGAGCTTAACGCTTACGATGATGCAGGATGGACACCGCTGCACATGGCAGTCGAAAATGGGTTTGAGACGGGCGTATTGTTGCTACTCGAGTACGGTGCGAATCTTCACTCAAAAGCACGTAAATGTCACTTGCTAGAAAATTCATAATCGAGGTATCGGAGTGAGACTGGCATGGTTTCACTGCAAGAGAAAGGTGCAAATCTCCTTTTGGAAACGCGTAAGTACCCCTTGTTGGACAGGCCACAATATACGATCGTAGATAGATGAAGTTGACTTTGAAGAAGCCAGGCTATGAAATTAGATGAACCTCATAGATTTTGTTGCCTTTTATAAAAAGAAAATAAACTTACATTAGACACGATGAGAATATGCGAGGCTTCAAGTTCAAGAGCCCGGATAGAGATTTGCCTTTTATCTGCAACATCAAGCGTCAACACTTCACTGAACGCTCATGAAACTCTCTCCGTCAGAAACGCCACAATATCATCAATCTCCTCTGGGACTTTATACCAATGTCCCTCATCGTACTCCTTCCACGTAACCTGCATTCCCAAATACCTCAATATCGCTACCGCTTCGAGACCTCGACTCATCTGCACTTTCTCATCCCGGTTCCCATGGCCCAAAAATATTGGGACTTTCAGACATAGGGGCTCTGTGGCTTCAAGTGGCTGCAGGTCCAAGTTCTCTCGAACGAAGTTACAAACTTGTGTTCCTGGGGAGAGCGTAGAGCTTTCGGTGGCGAAACCAGCCCCAAGATCCTCTTCATTATCAGAAGTTGCAAAGGGATCATCATCTGGCTCCTCTGGGGCTTCGAAAATGCTGCTCTTGCTTTTCCGATCAATTTTCCTATCCGAGAGGTCGTCTTCGTCTTCATCACTTGCAGAAATATCTCCGCCATCTTCGTCATCCGCATCCGAATCCGAATCGGTATCACTCTCTTCTCCCGGTCCTTCCACGCTGGCTGGGCGCAATTTTGCTTCTCCTTCGTCTGGACAAAGCAACTCCAAGACGTCAGCTGCAAATGGCAGCCATCCACTCATCCCTACAAAACCACCGAGTGATTCTTTCTGGGTGTCATCTTCCTCCTCTTTGAATCGGTAGCTAAGCAACACATGCAATCCCATAGCGCAGCCTTGACTTAAACCTCCAATGAACACATTTCTTGGCCCTACAGCCTCTACCTCACTATCAATGATCGGACGCAAAAACTTTGCTGTCTCAGCTAAGCCCTCTTGCTGCCACTCAATCTGCTCCCTACTCATTCCGGCACCTTGCTCATCGATCGGAACATTGTCGAACCATTGACTGATAAAAGCTCGGTTATACCATCTAGCGCGCCGTTTTTTAGCGGTTGGGAAGATGAATTTCATGCCGGGAAAGATTTCCTGCATCGTTTCCCCAGATGAGGTTTTGGACGCGAGCAAGTCGAGGCCGAACCTTTCCCCGTTGCTTCCTCGGCCATGAAGGAGGATGATGGTTTGTGAGTGCGAAATTGAGGGTGAGATGGTGAGTGGTGAGGGGTAGGTGTGAGGCTCCTTCTTCCGTTTTGGGCCAGGTTGCGCCAGTATCTGAGTTACTGCGCTGCTGTTGACATTTGTGTCCGCCATCCTTGAACGAGGTTGATGCGAGTAGAGTACTCTAGTGGTGTTGACAGTGGTGACCAGAATGCGAGAAGAAAAAGATGTATCTGCAAGAATGTACACAACGAAAACTTATTCAGGCAGGCTGGTATGCCAATTCCTGGCGGCTCGCGTGATGGACCGGTACAGGCACCCACCCACCTTCAGCGTGCGCTTCGCAAGCGCTGTCCAGATGGACGCCGGATTGTGGCCCCGCGGGTAACCCACGGGCTGTGCACCTATTAGACCGGCCACTGAGCTGGTCCCGGGTATGATAAGAGTGTGGATTGGCTTGGGTTTACCCAGTTAAAATTGATGCATTGGCGCTGCCATTGTTGTCGTTTGTTAATGAGGGGAAACACGGTTCATTTCAGATGTGTGATAGGCGCTATGACCACCAACAAACACCAACGCCGATCACGCCAGCCACCTCCGGTCTCTTGCACAGATCAATTGCTTACCCAACCAAAATGCAAAAATCATTAAAAACAATTCTCCTCCAAGATTATCAAGAATGGCACATTTAAGAATAAAGAACTCAAGAATTAAAGTTCATGTTGACTGCGAGTACGCGGAGTGCATGTTACTCGTAAGCGAGCCTCCTGGTACCAACAACCGACCCGCAATATAAATCCAGGCTTTATAACGGAATGGCACCACACAGATGTTTTCAAATTCATATCCTGGTGCTTCCTATCTTTTGGCGCTTAATATAATTGTAGCCAAGTCGCTTTTTGATTAGCAAAGTTATGTCGACGTACCCAACCTTGGTCCTTGTTCATCTGTCAGCGGTCTTCGCGAGGTAGCCGTCTTACGTGGGCGTGGCGTCGCAAAGTTAAAGAACCCATTCGACAGGAGTAAACCAACATGAGCGGCTTGATATTGGCTCTTGGAATCCTCTCCTTGAGGTTGCTTTTAAACTGATTTGCTGCTTAAATAAGGGACACTCTGGCATGCATGCATGCAATCGATACATTCAGGACCATAAAAAGGGAATAGTACAATGCAGAGATGTAAGTACAGTCAAAACTCGATATAAGGATACCTCGATTATAAGGATACTACCCCCGGTCAGGAGGCCATCCTTATATCGAGTTTTGACTGTAAATAGAGAGCCTTTGGCGCTCTGATATGACCGTTTCCTGGCCTTTACCGCTCCGCGGCTTCCAATAAACGGCGACTTTACCATTCCTCGGCTCGTGAAACATAAATCCAACGTAATCCAATATCGGTGTTAGTTTCCTATGTGGAGATAACTCAGATGGATTAAGTGACAGAAGTTTTTGGAAAAGTTCTATAAAGCGGATGTAGCACTCTCAGTAATGTCTTTTTATTCCCAGTTCCCTCAGTCAGTCGATTGCCCAGCTTCCATCTTCACTCCTTTATCACATATCAGTCTATACCTGTATATTTCTACTTCATCATTCCCAAAATGTCTTTAGAAGTCTACGTTGCATTCTGCCGTCGCCGAACACCAACCGACACACAGCATTGGATCCTTCTTCTATCACCACCAGACTCTCAAACATGCACATGGTATCATGTCACTGGTGTTCCAACACAAACACGAGGCTACACCTTGGAGATCCAGGACGGCAAGCGAAAAGACAGTTTCGGCATTGAGACCAAGGAGTTCATTGGCACCATTTCAGCAGCGGACAGAAACAAAGTCAAAGCTGCTGCTCAGTCACTTCCAATGCAGCGCTGCCAGCATTTTACAGTCGAATTACTCGCCAAACTGGAAGCCAAAGGACTCATTCCTGAAGGGACTGCTCAACAATTCCAGGACAGAGTTGAGCCAGAACGCAAACCCGGATCGTCATCTACGGGGCCGACTTCTACGGGGCCTCGAACCTCGTAATCGAAGCATACGAGCACTCAGCGTTAAACTTCACATTCCGACGACTTTTGCTTCTCAGCCAGGTTGTTCGATATCAACGTATCGTTACATTTGCTCTAATGGAGAATATCCTGCTTGAAGCTATTCTGGCTATTTGAAGAAGCATTTTCCGCTTATTTAGCCCCTGTTAATGCGGGGCTTAAAAAAGTGGGAGGGTTGGGATGGGTGCGACGAAAGATTTAGGAAATAACATGTTCGGAAGCCTGCTGGAACAGCTTCATCGCTTGTGTTTGGGTCTTTTGTACTTTGTTTTGGTTTATTGTATGGTTGCTGGGTTGCGAGATGGATTGTATATGGTCGTTCAATTGTACTAGAAAGCATGATCAAGTAAAATGAATGAATTCGATGCAGGTCCAATGTGTTTTGATTCATCACCAAATGATATCCCGAGTATGAAGTAGCATAGCATGTTCCAAGACATACGGTTGCAGTATCCTTTCTACTGCACGTTCTTTGACCCAGCCAGAGGACCAATCCGGGCGATAGCAAGCTTTGACATACTCCCAGTATGCAGGATAAAATCCAGATAGCTCCCAGTCCAAAATCGCGACCACCTTATCTCCTCGCACAAGAATGTTCCTAGGTGCGAAGTCGGAGTGCGTGAGTACTATTTCGTGTTGAGGCATGACTTTGATGAATTCGGCCACCATGTCGACCCAGACATTATCTTGAGACTCTTTCATGACTTTGATCAAGTCGTCGTGAAATTCTGCTTCGCTGTTGTACGGTCCATGGGTATCCGAAGCCCCTGAAAAAAATTGATCCTCGCAGTGAGTTCCATCAACGGCTCCAATAATTTCGCCTCTGATGGTTCGCAATTCATCCATGAACCCCTTCAATTGCTGCGCAATTTTGCTCTTCCATTCTTCAGTCTCGCCGTCCCAAACGTCTCGTAACACGTCCCCCTGGACATACTCCATCAAAATACAGCACTCTTTGGTATCCTCCACGACGTAGGTATTAAATACCTCAGGCACAGGGATTGAAGTTTTTGATCGCACCAGCTGCATAGCAACAGCTTCAGCCTCCCGGGTCGCATTTCCTGTCTTGGCTACAGTGCTGGAATCGATTTTGAAGACACCAGGCGTATCGGGGACCAACAGGCGGGCGGAAGCCCACTCTGCTGCGCTCAGTTGACGGCCGGAATTACCCATTTTAGTATTGAATAATTAAGTGAGTTGAACGGCGAGTGTATACCTAGGTAGTCTCGAGGCCAAATCGAGCAATGCGGACAGAGTACTGAGGTCGAATGTGCAGGAAAGGGAGACGCAGCTAATATGTGCGGGCTCTAGCTCCGCACGGCCCTTCGCTGTCAAAATGTCACGAGGTCGGCGTTCGCTGCAGTATTATATTAGATAAGCAAATCCAGCGATCGAATTGGAAGAGTGATTCATGTCTTACTGTGTTGTGTGTTGGTCATATCAGGCAGCGATCAAGTCAGCCCCGCTCAGGCATAGCATCCTCCACAGAATCGAATTTCCACTCTTAACCTCAAACTATCGTAATAATTCTTCCCGTTCCCTCCAAACCCATCTCCTTCGGAAAGACTTCCATGGGGATTTTATTTGATTTACCTAAGATATACTCGAAGTAAAGACGAAGGCTTGAGTAAGTAACGCGCTCAAGTCTGAGATCTGCAAATGAGTGATATAGGTACTTGAGTCAGCGGGTTGATCACGTGTCAATATCACCTGATTCTCCCCCTCCAAAGTTGAAAGTTGAAACGTAACTCGCTTCGCACAAGCTAGACCATCTCTGAATTCAAACAATCTAGACGGAAATGCATGATTTCGTGAAGTTCGTTTCGGTTTAAAGAAGTGAAGAAACGCGTAAGTTCAGAATTCAAATTCGTAAATTTCGAGAATTTATATCTTCAATTTCAAATTTTCAATTCAATTCATGAAGGCAAACTTGATGAATTTTCGTGCGATTTAAATTAGTTGGGCAGCTCCGGAGGACGCACGGAGATGCTTTTTTGTTGCTGCAAGTTTTCGTCCTCTCCTGATAATAATAATTTTTTAATCTACCAAGCGTACTTCTAAATATCTTGCCGCACACATTAAGCTTCTCCTTTTCCTCCGAATCCCGATTTGACGTCTTCTGGGTTATTAATAAAGTAATGCTTACGGAGTCACGATGCAAAGAAGTCTTTATGCGTTAGTCCTTGACGCAGTAAAATTGAGTAAATATTATCCAGAACCAAATTGTACTACTATTAACCATTCCCATTTGGCAAAACGACACTTGGTCTTCTCATCATACAGACAATAATTCGACCCGCCCTTAATTCGGAAATTCAAAAAAAAAAACTCCCAGATATGCCCGCTGGCGAGGCGAAAGGTAGAGACGGCTCTTATTAAGCTTAGTACAGGCTAATTAATTCTTGGCACATCCCGTATATAGGGAATTTTATCAAAGTAAACTGCCAACCTTCATGTAACAAGTGAAAGCGATTTGGCGCTCGATAAAAAGTGATCTACATGTCTTATTATCACGCGGTCGCGATTCACTTTTTCTTATCCTCAGATCTTCCTTCGAAGTACAAATTCTTGTCATCAGACATCGTGAACAATTCTGAGTAAATCGAACATAGATCAGCCAAGAGGCTTCTTCAGTCAGAATATGATGGTCATGGACCTCGTTGTTCGCTGGTGCAGATACCAAATGGAGAAAGGCCCAGTGGTTCCACTTGTACCGGTCATAGTATTACAGTGGTTGTGATACCAGCGGCGACAAATGAATTTTGTCTTATCATGAATTGAGGCAATAATTTGTGTGTGCTAAATAAACCGTAAGCAGTCGAGAGCCTTAACCTAACTATGGGAGCTTCCTAAATTCATAAACGTTGTATAAAGCGGCACTAATTAGTTGGTTAGTGTTCGATGTTGGTTTGGAAGGGGCTGCCATTGATCTAGCGTGGGGCCCGAGGTCGACTATAAACTAGGTAGCATGGTCGTTCCTTCCTAACCCAACACCGAGGAAACTTGAGGGGGGAAGGAAGCAACTAGGGAACCTAGCGCGAGAACCATATCGTCCCTTGATGGGAACTAATCTCATGGCACTCATGATTAGCTTGTCGCCTGAAGTTGGGTTATAAAAAACTCAACCTTTCTGCAAGGAAACCTATCAGACACAGAAGTCGCTACTAAAATCGAACACTCGATACTCCAGCTTCGAACACTTGCAAGAAAGGACAATCATGGACTTCTCCCTCATTCCTCCAACGGCTGTCGGGGCGGATGGTCACCAGCTTTCCTTCAATCGAATCACCTTCAACGACTCAGGGTATCAGCCTTTTGGACTTCCCAGAATCCCACACGTCGCACCAGCTACACAGGTTACAAAGCCAGTTCGACAATCACCAAAGTGAGTTGCACTCCCCCCTTCGTTCATAATAAATTCTAAATTGGGATCAAGCATGACACTGGCCAAAATGCCATACGAGATCAAGAACATGATTATCAGCCATCTTGTCTCCCCATCCGAGGTCTTTTTAGGGCAAAGGGGTGCTCAAAAAGTCGAATATGAGAAATGTGCATCCCTAACCTTGGTCGGCAAAACCTTCGGACAAAATGCCCTCGAAATTTATAGCAAATCCCACTGTTTCATCAAGGTTGGATGCAACTATTCCTACTTCTTCAACCAAATCGTCGCAGCAGCAATTCCGCTAGTCACAAAACCTGTTCCAGCAGCTTTTGGTGTCTCTATTATCCACGGATCAGCTTTTGGCTATGCTGAGAAGTTCATGGCCGCAAAATATCTCCCCGTCCTTATCGAACTCATTAACGGATGGTGTGCCAACGAGAATCACGAAGATGATCCAGACCGTAATCCAGAATCACAACTCCGGAATGTCAGCATAACGCTTGAAAATCAAGACAGCTGCACCATATACGCTCGAACTGGGCAGAAAATTGTTTCTGCGTTGAGGTGCTTTGATGCTCTTCGAGTTGGAACCGATCAACGACAAAGGAAAGTTTTCATCGATCCTACCTTGAGGTCCCACCGATTCTACCCCGCGATGCTGAGAAATACGGTTCATTTGCCCATTCTATCTCACCAAGAGTGCGTCATAAGAAGTCGAGAAGCAAAAGAAGCGGGTGAAAAATTTACTCGACTTCGAGATTTTCCAGCCGCTCAACGGGAGCTTACCAAAGCTGGCAACTACATTGGATTACCGGCATTATTCCATGAAAATGTCATGGCCAGATTTATTTACCCAGGCATTCGAGATTTCCCACCAAACCAATCAGATGAATCGAAGGCTCTCGCTGCTGAAATATACGTAGCATCGGCTCGATTGCTAACTAAACGAGGAAAGCATCATCGTGCGCATCATGTATTAAATACAGCGTATTACGTCTTTCAATGGATACTATTCGTACCGCAAACCTTGCCAATCGTCCTCGGCTGGGTTAACACACTCATGAATCTGGGCCGTTATTGCGATGCAGCCATAGCGTGTGAGAACGTCCCCAGTTTATTTCCAGGAGACGAACAAGTCATGCAACGCTGTCAAAGGATGGCTCTCAAAGCCAAGATCGCCGAGCTCGATAGTGACTTGAAAGTACGAAGAATCATTGCGGGGATGAGGAAAGCGACGGTTTTGAAAGAACAATTCCCAAACAACATCGATGTAAACATCAGGGTTATGCTTTTCCGCAAAGAATATAGGTACTTGGAACAACAAATAATTGCGGCCAGGCAGCACTCCGAATACACCGGATATGCCAACGAAAATCAACAGCAGCATCGACAATTGACGATATTTATTATATGATCTATATCCCCCCGACTATAGTGGGGATAGCTTCAAGTGCCCACAAGCTCCCCACGATGACCAAAGCCTTTGGACCTAGCAACGCCACAGCATCGACATGGATGAATACAGCGATTGCTTCAGAAAATGGGAAACAACAAATTGATTTGGTATGAATCTGGAGTTTGGACTGGGAAGGGAAGAGAGGGCAGATTTGAAACGAATGGTGAGAGCTGGGAAGCGGTAAAAATACCAAGCAATAATAAATAATTTTGTGCAGCGAAACCGTTTCATGTCCATTGATAAGAGAAGTAGATATGTTCGTTATCGCTTGAAGTGGGAAGATAGGGACTTGAGAAGCAGTGTACATGCTGTTGTAGAATATTTCTCAAGAGCATGAGGTCATCCCAAACTTTTGGAAAAGCTCTTAGAAACATTTCCTCGGCGTCTTGACACCTTTGATCGTCGGGCTCAAGGGGGTGTCGCAGAGAGCGCGATGCTAGCTGTCATTGTCATTCATTCAGCAGCAAGGCAAGGTGGTGAGCCTCGAGGAGGTTTCTCGACGTCTCTCGCGAAGCGAGATGAAACTTGAAAGGTGCATCACTACTGTACGGTGGCCGCTTTCAGCAATTTGCGCTTGGAACCTGTCCTGTCGTGCCTGAGCTACCCCGCCATACATCCCACCTCAACCTTCTAGAGCAGGTACCGAGCTACGCATCGCGCGCATCATGAAGCAACGATTCTCCTCTATCGATGTCAAGGTCGGTGTCACCACCACAGATTCTTACCCTCAGTGTAATCCTCCAGCTAGCTAACCCATTGCAGGTCATTGCTCACGAGCTGTCAAAAGCTCTCGTCACCCTTCGCGTCTCAAATATTTACGACCTCTCCTCCAAGATATTCTTAATCAAGTTCTCAAAGCCCGAAAACAAGCAGCAGATCATTATCGACTCGGGTTTCCGCTGCCATCTCACCGAATATGCAAGGGCCACGGCTGCGGACCAATCTGATTTTGTAAAGAAGCTGCGGAAAGTGCTGAAAACACGCCGAGTGACTTCTGTTTCGCAGATTGGCACCGATCGTATTATTGAATTTCAATTCAGCGATGGCCTGTACAAGCTGTATCTTGAGTTCTATGCTGGGGGCAATATCATCCTCACAGACAAAGATCTTAACATCCTTGCGCTGCTGCGAATTGTATCGGAAGGGGGTGGACAGGAAGAACTTCGTACGGGCCTGAAATACTCTTTGGATAACAGACAAAATTATGGAGGGGTACCCAGTTTGACAAAAGAGCGATTACAAAGTGCTTTGCAGCAGGCGGTTGACCGAGGTGATGATGGACTTGTTGCGGGCAAGAAGAACAAGAAGAAGGGCGATGATGCCCTACGGAGAGCGTTGGCTGTATCCATTACAGAATTTCCCCCCATGTTAGTCGACCACGCGATGCGAGTTACAAATTTTGATTCCACCTTAAAGCCTGCGGATGTGTTGCAAAGCGAAATGCTGTTAAATAATCTTATGCAATCGTTACAAGAGGCTCAGAGGGTCATCGAGGAAATCACCAGCTCAGATGTTGCCAAGGGCTACATCATCGCGAAAAAGAAGGACGGGTATGAGGAACTAGCAAAGGAAGAGGGCAGTACCCGGACGGGCCTCATCTACGATGATTTCCATCCATTTCTTCCCAAGCAGTTCGAAAATGATCCAACGACAGAATTTTTAACCTTTGATGGTTTCAACAAGACCGCTGATACTTTCTTCTCGTCGATCGAAGGCCAACGACTGGAGTCAAGACTGGAGGAACGCGAGTTGAATGCCCAGAAAAAGATTAAAGCTGCACGGCAGGATCAGCAAAAGCGGCTTGGTGGGTTGCAAGAAGTCCAGGTAATGAATGAACGAAAGGCCAGTGCAATTCAGGTCAATGTCGAACGAGTACAAGAAGCTATGGACGCGGTTAATGGTCTAATTGCTCAAGGCATGGACTGGGTTGAAATTGGAAAATTAATTGCCGTGGAACAGAAGCGGCACAACCCCGTTGCGTCTCTTATAAAGCTCCCATTAAAGCTGCAAGAGAACACAATTACCTTGTTGCTTGATGAAGAGGTCTTGGATGAGGACGAAGATTCTGCAGATGAAACCGATGAGGACGTATCGGATAGTGAAGAAGAGACTACGAAACCGAAGCAACGCAAGGAAAAACATGTAGACAAGAGATTAACTATAGAAATCGACCTTGGGCTCTCACCGTGGAGTAATGCGCGAGAATACTTCGATCAAAAAAGATCCGCGGCGATAAAAGAGCAAAAAACGAAGGAGTCATCGACAAAAGCCCTAAAGAGTCAAGAGGCCAAGATCACCCAGGACTTGAAGAAGGGATTGAAGCAAGAGAAAGCCATTTTGCGTCCCGTTCGAAAGCAAATGTGGTTTGAGAAGTTTACCTGGTTTATTTCCTCCGATGGCTATCTCGTGCTTGGAGGTAAAGACATACAGCAGAATGAGATGCTCTATAAGAATCATATGAAGAAGGGCGATGTATATCTGCACGCCGATATGGCTGGGGCCATCGTAGCTGTGGTCCGAAATAATCCAAAGACTCCAGATGCACCAATTCCACCCTCTACTCTGTCTCAAGCTGGAGCCCTGGTAGTTTCCTGCTCTAATGCATGGGATTCAAAGGCAGGCATGTCTGTAAGTTTCCATTTTCCTTCAAAAGTACCATTATATCCCATGGCAGGTCAGAATCGCAAGCTGCTCAAAGTTTGAAATACGCTAAGCCGGCATTTGATCATTTGAGAACTATTACCGCACCCTATTGAGGCGCGCCTAACAGATTGTTGGTGCTATCTCTTAAAAGGCCTGCACTTTTTGTGCTTTCTATATTTCTATTTTTGAATTACCAAGCTCATGACTAACTTTCTGATCTTCTAGGCGTGGTGGGCACATGCAAACCAAGTCTCGAAATCTGCACCTAGTGGTGACTTCCTTCCACCCGGTAAGTAGAATCCGAAATGGGGACTGAGATGCTCACAAGGCTAATCGATTACGTAATTGCAGGATCATTTTCAATCTCTGGGAAGAAGAATTTTCTACCACCCGCCCAGTTGCTACTTGGATTTGGAGTCATATTTCGCATAAGTGAAGAGTCCAAATCCAATCATTCTAAACATCGCGTGTTCGATGATACTTCCGCAGCAGAATCTGAGATAACCGGTCAGTCGGCTGGTAGTAGTGCACATGAAGTCGATCAAGAAACTGCAGTCCCTGACCTGGTCGATGATGGAAGCGACGATGGGGAGGACCAGGAATCTGAAGAGGAGGAGGATGAAGGGGATGAAGATTTGCCATCAAACCCGTTGCAAACCCAGTCTACTTCTGAGCCGCATATTTCTGATGGAGACGATCAAATACTCGAAAGTGTCGAGAGTCTTCAGGTCAGCGAAGATTCCAAGTTGCCTGAGTTTCCTGTTTCGAATGACAACGCTGCGGACTCTGAGTACGAGACCGACGGCGCCACTGATTTCAACCCAACCACAGGAGCACAAACTCCCCAGCCTCAGGCTGGTGCAAAGCAAGCGCCGAAGCGTGGAAAGAAGAGCAAAGCCAAAAAGATGGCACAGAAATACAAAGACCAGGATGAGGAAGATCGTCTGGCTGCACAACAACTCATAGGCGCATCTGCTGGGTTAGAAAAGGCGCGCGCAGAAGCGGACGCAAAGGAGAAACGTGAGGCCGAACTTGCTTTTCAGAAAGAAAGGAGAAGGGCACAGCATCAACGCACCCAGCAAGAAACCGCAGCTTACGAGAAATTGCGCAAAGAAAAACTGAATCAAGGATTGAACGATGTCGATGAAGCCGAAGAGGAAAAAATGACTGCCCTGGATGCCCTCGTTGGCACTCCTCTGAAAGGGGATGAAATTCTAGAGGCTATTCCGTATTGTGCGCCGTGGACTGCAATGGGGAAGTTCAAGTACAAAGCGAAAATCCAGCCTGGAGCGCAAAAGAAGGGGAAAGCCATCAAGGAAATTCTGGGGAGATGGCTGGCGGCGTCGACTGCGAGAGGGGTCATTGATGAGACGAGCGAAGATGCGGAGCGCATGTGGCCAAGAGAAGTTGAGCTTTTGAAGGGCTGGAAGGTTGAGGAGATTACGAATACGGTGCCTGTTAGTAAGGTTAGGGTTATGATGGCTGGTGGGTCGGCGAATGCTGGTGCTAAAGGGACGCAGGGGAAGGCGAAGGGTGCGGCGAAGGGAAGTGGGAGGGGGAGTAAGAAGAGATGATTGCTTGTTGAAGTGAAATTCAGCATGTAAATGGGGATTACGCCTAAAGATATAGCAGTCGATACCTCGCACATGATGTAGTCGGGACTAAGAGCAAAGCTCCCCCCACCCCGAATAAACAGCATGTCTACTGTAGTGGCGATTGTTTCACAGGCTAGATCTGCTTGCGCTTGATCTTCGTTTTATGCACTCCTGTAAACTATCTGAACGAGCTGCAGGCAAATAGGAGATAGAATAATGGGCTAACGAACCAAGACCCCTTTTGCTTGAAATCTTATTGTGTTGGAAAGCTTCTTATTCCGGAATTAAGTTAAACTCTTCCTTTTCTTAGCCTTTACCAAAACAATCTTACCCCCAAAGGAATCTTAGATTGAGATGCATCTACTATAGGTACCACATCTAATGGGCTCGCAAAGGAAAGGGGTTCATTATGATCCATAGACTAATAGGGGCGACGTTACCTCTTTTCGCCTTCCAACCTTGGAATCAAGTATCGCTCGCTTATTGTTACGGTACAGTCCCAGAGGGGGTGGATCACGTGAAATGGGCTTATATTAGTCGTTTGTATCGTCCGTATTCTAGGAATATCATCACATTTACACCCACCATATCATGGACCGTAACACTTATTACCGATAAAATTTATCCGCATCCCTTGCATTTCAAAAGATGGACTTTAATAATCTGGTGATGATGGCCAAAACATAAGTTTCAAAGCATAAATTCAACAGAATCTTGTTACAGACCACTCCACCGCATAACATTCCTCACTTGAACTCCTCGGTCGGTCGGTAAACCCACCCTTCCGGAAAATCCCCCCCATTTGCATTCACCGCATCCATGAAATCTACCATCATCGGGTCATCTTCTGCCCTGCGCACACACCGGGGCACGTATTCGCGTTCCTTTCGGTCGTACTGATCGCGATAGATGTGGTGATTCAAAATTTCGTAGTCGCAGAAACGAGGCGCGTATTTTTCTGCTTTGTATGGAAATGGTGGTTCGGAAGAGGGCGAGGCTTGCGCTTGAGAGCTCGCGGTGCCAAAGTCGACAAATGCTTGAAGCTGTCTTTCGGAAAGCTGGAAGATTTTGTAACGCCCGTTTGGGAAAATAAAGGCATTTTTGCTCTACTCTGATTAGCGCCGTAAGATCGAAGTGAGCCATGGTTTATAAACTCTCGTGTTTCACTTACTTCCTCACCAGATTCCCCTCGATCGAAAAGCACCACACCCCCAAGAATCAACAACTCCGCCCAGTACCCAACCATATCAGCAGCCCCATCCAGATACTGTTCATGATCATCAAAGTTCATATGAAAGAACTCTGTGGGCTCTGGGGGGAAGGGATTCCCATCACGATCTAAGATTGGTGGCTCTGGTGGCTTTGCTTCATGCTCAGCAACCCCGCCTTCGAAGTTTTGATAGATGGTTACTGCGATGCTATGGCAAGCCACCGCCACCATCTCAATCAACCTGATGTTGAATTCTTTTGTTCCGGGAGTACTATTCTGATAGCCTTGGGCTAGCTTGTTGTCGAATTGAAGAAGGTGGTGGTCATATTCCGATTTGAAGGTTTCCCATATTTCAATCGCTTGGCGGCACGGCTTATGCTGTCCTTCCACTTTCTCGAGGTGCCACCCGATGTATAAGTTCCATTGTTCGCGAATGGGCCTGCCGTCAATTATCTGTGAGTATGTGAGGTTGGCGATTTCGGTTGATAAAACTGAAGAAAGGGTAGAGCTGAAAATCTGGATATGCTCGGGGCTCAAGTTTGTGATGGGAATCTTGGTTGGAGCAAGGCCGTCCGCCATTCTTGAAAAGAGCTGCGTATACTGCAAGTCCTGCGTGTTGGGAAATTCATGTCAGAACAAAATTTGGGGCAATGGATGGGGTGTGGAGGCGCGATGAGGACTTGATGATTTGTCATCTCCCGAGCCCTGGTCCATTGCAAATCTTCAAACAAACAACCAACATCAGCACCAACGCGACCACAATAGGACATCTCCGAGAAGTTAAACGCCGCCCCGTTTATTTCAAGATGCCAAACACGATAAATTGGCAGAGACCGGCAAAGTAGCCGGAGTTTTCACCTGCTCAGATTGACGCCAGACAGATTTTGCGTTCTAAGCGCCGATCGGCGTACCCACAACAACAATGTAGCTGGAAGTGCACTTTATCGTACCCATTCACGCCATAACTCCAAGGGCTTTCTCGCATGGTGTTGTTGGTAATCTAATATTTCGATACATCAAGCCAACACTCTCAACTCCATCAGACGCTCCACTAGGGCATCAAGTGTTGTCTATGGCCTACTGTCCGGCGGTTACACGCAATCAGAATAGATTCCAACAATGAGCTCAAATCGAGGCCAGCATGGTGGAGCATTACACTCCTGAAAACTGCAAGTAGACTTCTGTTGATGGCCTTCTTCAATCTCTGTAAGTATCGAAGAATTGACGGGCTGTTGAGTAGTTCATCGCAGACCAGCTTTCCCTCATACTTTCAATTCCTTTCCCTTTGCAATTCTTCATCGTTGGCGAATCATCATCGTTCTTTACTTGTTTTTCAAAGTTCATCTCATCGCAATCCTCTTCCTCAAAATGACGACTAATTTTCTCATTTGCCACCAGCCGGTTGGTGCCAGTTGGGATGGGATTATAAGATTGAGCCCGGGGGATTTCATGTACGATCTCACGGCTTCGTGCTGCAACTTGGCCCTCTGCATGCTGGAGTCACCAGAGGGAAAATTTAGCTTGACCCAGCTTGCCCTCAAATACGACAACTCAATCGGCGGCATACATTTCCGAAACCAGTCTGCCGCAGCCGGACAAGCTATCGATCTTTTTCTCTGGAAGCTTCGGGTGGGATTCCCCAATACGGTGGTCAACGACACCATGATCGACCCTGGATACCTCGGGGATCATCCGCGCGGAGTTTGGGTTGGGAACCTCAATGATTTCGATCCTCGAAAACAAGCGCTTAATCTCAATGGCTCGGTGAGTTCAACCACTGCAGTATCATATGTGCTGTGGACAGAGAAACTTCAGCGCTAATCTATCTATCTCACTCTCAGAAAATCGCCCAAATGATGCAAGCACAACCTCATCAGAGCCGCCGAGACGAGTTCTTCAAGCTGCACTTCCTCGTCTCTCTCACCGTCGTCCACGAAGTCGGCGGACACACCCTCATGACATTTCTCAACAAGGGCAATGAAATGACGCCTCCCCATATCAGTGCACCCGGTTTCGGCACCACAAAAATTGGGGAAGCAGGTCGTTTCTTGGAAGATATCTTATTTGGAG
Organism: Hymenotorrendiella dingleyae; assembly: GCA_003988905.1. NCBI lineage: Eukaryota > Fungi > Ascomycota > Leotiomycetes > Helotiales > Helotiaceae > Hymenotorrendiella > Hymenotorrendiella dingleyae. The sequence continues at coordinate 40,399 of QYAP01000338.1, forward strand.
GCACCATCTCTCTTTTCGTTGACCCAAGAGCAAACGATCCAGTGAGTCCCTGCATTGCCACCTCTAACACACACTGCCCTGCCCTCTTGCTAATAATGATTGATAGATCGGCATGATCTGTGTCGACGGGACCCAAAGCAGCGTCCGACCAATCCACCCGACGTGTATTCTAAATACCGTATATCACGCGCGTAAGCACCCCCCCCCCCCAAAATTCACTATACTCAAAACTACCTTGTAACCTATTCCCTCCGCAATCAGAATTCCAATTCCCTGTAGGCCTTGAAAACCAAGCTATGGATAGCCGCTATCTAACAAAAATCGGCTTCCAGGCGACCGCTGCCCAAGCGGGCAGTAGCCATAGACCCATGAGAGCCCAAGAGAGATTCTTCGATATCCCTGTCCCTCGTAACTCGGGCTTCAAAATCCGGATACGCGATTTGATGGCCTTTCCGAAGAATCCTTCGAAGAAGCTTAAGGCTTGCTAATTGCGAGAGGATGGGATTTTTACGCCTAGGTCTTGGTCGAGGTATGCATTGTATGATAATGGTCTGAGATCTTTTGTCTTTCCTTCCTTTCCTTTTCGTACATAGTCAATTCATCTAGTATATAAAGGAGTTACCCGGTACTTTCCAATTCCTTAACTTTGATCATCACTTGTCTTAATTTTTAACGAGTAGACAAGATTATCTTATCTGTTCAGAGTACTGTATACCATCAGAAGCAGTATACTTTCTCAGCACTATGTGCGGGTCTTGCATAAAAGTTCCGACTTAAATACAACTTTCATGGTCTTGCCTACAGTATGATATAACAATCGGGGGGTTTAAGGCCGCACCAATCAACACAAACTCCACATGAGAAATCCCAGGACTCATCTCTTTACACAATATCCCCAACCTTCACCACCGTCGCAAAAGCATCCCCCAACTCCCTCAACACAACACCCACCAACTCCTCCCCCTTCACACCAGGTATATCCCTATCCCCCACCGCACCCTCGGCAACCACAACATCGAAACCACGTTCTGCGCCCTGTCTCGCCGTCGTGCTGACGCAGACGTGCGCCATGTAGCCCGCGAGCACAATCTGTTTCTTGCCTAGGTGTTTGAGGTTGTTGGCGAGGGTTGTGTCGGTGAAGGAGCCCGGGTGCTTTTTGTGCACTATGTATTCGCCGTCGAGGGGTTGCAGGATGGTGAAGATTTCGGCGAGGGGGGTGCTGGGTGTGAAGACGTGGGCGGAGGGGGGGGTGTCGTGACTGGAAGTAGTGTTAGAATGGTATTTGCTATGGGTGATTTGATTTGGGGTGTTTTCTGAGATTGAAATGGAGTTCCTGTTGTGAATAGGTGCAAGTTTGAAAGCTTTCAAGGGGTCCTGGCCGTAAAACGACGGAGTCACTCACACAACATGTATCACACTTCCTCCAACTTCCCGATACTTCTTTAAAAGCTTCTCGATTTCTTGGCTAGTTTGCTCTACGTTGACAGTTGCCAGGTGTCCATTGATATACCTGATTTACATTAGCTCTTATTCTATACCTTTCCATTTCACACCAAGCAAGTGAGAAAAGGTGAAGAAATAGAAGAAGGGCAAACTACTCATTCTGCGCATCAATAATAATCAACACACTATCCTTAATCTCCACTTTCGAGGGCGCAACACCGAGGAGTTCGCGAAAGGATTTGGGTTGTGACATGGCGGCTGCGAATGTGTTTCTTCTCTACTGTCGTTCTTCACTCTACTTCCCGAAATTGAAACTTGAAAAAAAGCAACCTCACGATCAATGACGCTCGAAGTTGTGAGATTGGAAAAGTGAAAGGTAGCTTTGTTTATACCCCGCGCCTGGATCTCTCTCTAGTGTAATCACTAATCAGCCACCCCAACCCCGCACATTCAAACTACGCATCACACTGAGTAATGCACTGACAAAGCCGGTTGAGTTATCATACCGGCGGAGCTACGAATTTACAAAGCTAGTAACGTTCTCGTGAGATACAATTCAACTAAATTGTAATCACTGAAAGCAGGAACCCATAAGGATTTTTCGACGTGTTCATAGGACGCTAAGCATTCATATGAGTTTAGAAAGCAATGACAAGTAGAACAGTGACGGGAAAATTGTAACAAGTACCTAGGTATGTGCTAGCTAATATCGCAATCGATTGAGTTTCCTCTCCCCTGACTCCTCGCTTAATTAACCACGCAGGTACAAAGGTACTTCTCCTCACCAAGAAATTTTCAGTGAAACGACGGCAACATTCAAGAAACCATAATCCCACTTCAACTCCCCCTTTACCACCTCCATGTCCTCCTTCTCCATTGCAAGCAGGAAACACCCAGATTATTCCCAGTAATTCAACTTGGCTATCCGACTAATATGAGGGAATGGAATGGGTGGTCCGTGCATACCATAGATATCTATACTCCTCGCTTAGGAACCGTTTCTAGACTCGTAACCAATTTATAATACGGTAATTGACTATTTTACCCCCATTTATTTTTAATATACCAAAATTGCCCCTATTTTATTCCACTTTGGCTGTTTTACCCCCTTTTTAAAATAGGGTCATTTTAGTCATACATTTATTCCTGAAAACAAATCAGAACCGCTTAATTTGCCTACTATATTAAAGCCCAATCAATTCTGTATCGATTTCCATATTTGCTGTAATGCAGAGGGCAAAATTGGTGGCGTAGGAGGGTGTATAAGAGTAGGTAGTTATTCACTTGGCGAAGGGGGGGTGTCAGGTGATATAGCCCGGGCCACCTGTTCCTGCCACCTGCATATTGAGCCTCGACGTCGACGTCCGACGATCAACCTGCCTACCTACCTACCTACCACCCATGCCGCGATTAATTGAAGACGATCTGGTTGCAAATATGCGATGCCATACAGTGCGATTCTGTAGAATGCGACGCTGTAAGTAGGTAGTTAGGTAGGTCGATCGTCGGACGTCGGACGTCGACGTCGAGGCTCAATATGCAGGTGGCAGGAACAGGTGGCCCGGGCTATGTCACCTGATTCACCTCCTGCGCGATTGAAACCCTTCAAAACAACCACTTCTGCGCACGCTCCTACACCACCAACTCAGAATTAGCTGGGCTTTCCATATAATAATAAATCAAATGCTTTCAAGTAATCTTATCGTGAAATGGGGGTAATTTAATTACATCAAAATTAGGGGCAAAATAATTAAAAAATAAATAGGGGTAAAATAGTCAAAATGGAATAAAATAGGGACAATTTTGGTATATTAAAAATAAATGGGGGTAAAATAGTCAATTACCGTTTATAATAATCCTAGTATTTAACCTTATTATACTTTAAACCTTTATATATTAATTGCGAAATACTTATAAATCGATTATAATATTCTTTACCTATTTTTTATAACTTTTTATTATAGGATTCGATTTTATTGCTCTATTTTTATGATTTATATTACAAAAAAAGATTTTCTACGCTTTATCTACGTTTTACCCATATCTTAAAACCTATTTTATTATTTTATAATTCCTTTTTTAAGAATTAATGATACTTTTATATATTTTATTTATTACCCGTATATATATTATTAAGTTTTCACGAATTTTTATTATATAAATCAACCTTATCATCTTATAATAAATAGATTTTATCTTAATTTCGCTTCATTTTCAAAAATTTTAATATATAAAATTAATATTATAATTTCATTGAATTCTTTATTTAAGAATTAATTATACCTTTTTATATCTCTTTTTATCTTTTTATATTTATTTTAACTCTTTATATTTATTTATATAATTATAATAAATATTCTATTCGAAAATAAATGAATTGATGATATTAACCTTTAATTAATTATACTTTAATTTTAATTATTTATTATAATATAAATGTTACAGGTCCAGATCTGTGACCCTTAAGTAGTCGAGTAGCATATTGGACTTCCATCCAATAATAGTCCCTTTTTGGGCAGTTCACTG